>JAXRKP010000018.1:442500-460000 GCA_037039925.1 Doris montereyensis
ACTATCCTCTGACAACCTGGAACAACAAAGTGACGCCAACAATAACGAACACGAAATTAATTGAAAGCAACCGGAGACCGAAGTTTATTTTCAACAAGAATATTAATAGGAAATTGGAATTCCTAAACATTTCTTGTGCTCAAAGCGCTCTCCTTATTATGCAAACACCTGAATAGCCGTTCTTCAGAATTATTGGTGGCATTTCTGAAAGTCTGTGAGGGGATGTTGCAAAGCTATCTCTCTATCTCTTGTTTACGTTGGTTTGTCGCATTGCGTCTTCTTGCAAACCCTGGATTTCAATAATCCAGCGGATTCAAATCTGGGAGTGCGCCGCATTAAAGAAATCTTTAGGCCACTGAAGTGTCAGGTTGCAGTGAGTTGTGTTGTTTCATCTTGCATACACCTTTGTCTGGCATAATAACAACAACAAAGGACTAGAAAATGGGCACAAAGATGTGTGACGTCATGGAATGACGTTTCACGACAATGCCGACTAATGCAATTGGAATACACTGTAGTGTGATTGCAATAAATGCATTCTGTGGAAACCTGAAAGGATGAATTCTTAGTGCGAAATTCAAATACGTGTAATCTGTGAATGTGACAAGATGGCTATTTGAAATTTAGTACCTTTTTTCACAACTATTGTAGTATCTTGTGACAAAACGTCATTATAAAAATCATGTCTAGTCCTCTCACAATCATAATGCAAGAGGGTTACCCTTTCTTTTGCGACACGCAGTATTGGATACATGTAGTTCAAAACCGGTCAACAACTCTAACCACTCATCTTTGCGATGTGGTTAAAAGTATGTGTCATTACGAACTAATTGCTCACATTCAACGCTCTTCACTAGCCGATTTCCCAAAGGCTGAAAAGGAAGAGTGGATTTGCAATGTCCGGTAATACTTCAACTTCTATTACCACAAACAGTCCTTCAAAGTTCTTGTTTTTACAATCGAGAAATTCGGGCAGGTACTTAGGTTTTACGATTAAATACAATCACATTGAAGAGATAGCGAAAGGAAATGTGTAAGGCCGTAGAATCTCAAATAATCATACAACAACAGCTGATATATAAATAAACATAGTGAGATTAGAACAAACACACAACAGTTGATGAGAAAATAGTAAATCCAATACCCATTCTACTTTGCATCTACTTAATCCCGTGTTCAGTATACGCATAATAACTTCATGGCCCTTCTCACCCTCCAACCGACAAATTAGATGTAAGCAAAACATAGCTAATTACATTTTGTTTTTTAGGAACGGAAAGACATACATAGTCTGCATCGTAAATGCAAAGTACCAGGCTCGAATCCCGATCCCGGTACAAGTATATATTTTATTACATGTATTATTATTATCTAAACTGGGAATTTTTTGAGTAAAGGTCATTATTATTTTTATCTCAACATCTATTCTTATTGGAGATAGACTACGTTCTATGGAAACACATTTAACATGATTCTTCAACTCAGGTGAGAACAGATCTCATCTACAGCTAGGTGGGGGAGGGGGGGCACGCCATAGAAAATATAGGTCTAGAAGGGTTGGATGGGGAATTTTGAGTCACCAAATAGACTCCCTTGTCTCAATTAAGCCTAATTTCTCAGTCAGGGACACCCAGGAAATACACTTAAGTCTTGAGGTCACATGGTCATCCTTACTGCTTTGACCTAAGTTCAGTCAGTACTGAACATCCTTTAGTGTTATGAAGTGGCCTCAGAAAGAAAGCAGGAGGGGGAAGTGAGAGGTGGGAGAAATAATTAACGGTAACAGCAACAGATAGACGAATTAAAACAAATCACGAGACAGATCTGATGAATAGTTTATACACAGAACGAGGTAATAGATAGACTGATAGACATATGGATCTATAGATGGATGGATAGAAGATATATAGTATACATGCATTTTGTTGGTTACATTGAACTTTCCCCACCTACCACCATATTCAATGATCTAAGGATTAATTTTGGAGGAAATTAATATACAAAAGGCATGTAAAAAAAATTAGTTTGTTTCCTTAGAATTAACCATCCATCCTGTGGTGATCTATGGGTGCATTAACAGAGAAGGGTAAGTGCACAAGTTGTCCTTCACGGTGGACTTCTTGTGATTTGAGCATCGTTTACCCAACACTGGGCTAGATGAGACGTCCCTTGGCCTCATCATCGCCTACTGAATCGTAACAAATCACAAATCCGTCCCCATGCAGCAGCAGCAGCAGCAGCAGCAGCAGCAGCAGCCACAGCAGCAGCAGCAGCAGCAGCATCTACAACAACACACAACAAAAGTTACAGAGAATAATGACACAGTATGTCAAAATTTAATGCAAAAACGAAATAAATGTCACGAGAAGAAAAAGACAGCCAGCAAGGAGAAAGCATCCCGCCTCAATGTCACTGTCAGGCCGGTGTTGCAAGCCGCTGCAGGTGTCGCAGATGGTATTTCTGACACTGGATCAACACCCTCCTGTTAGTCAGCCCGAACCCGCTGTGTTTGCCTTCCACCAAAACCGATGGTACCGGTATTGCAAAGACAGGAACACGTGTTGCTGAAGATGGTGTAGATCTATAGGGTTTGAAAGAGAATATAACACACTCCTACCACTTCCTAAATTTGATTTTTAAACATTCTTTCTAAAGAAATGCAGCATTTCTCTTTGTTTGAACCATTTACTTGGATTCTTACTCCTTCAGTTCGCACAAACCATCTTAAACGTCGACCCGTCCGTCTAGCCTTCGACCCATCCGGCACCATGATCACGTCATCATTCCTATGATAAATTGTAATATCCACTTATCATTCCCCTGTTTGGATAACAACAATGTCTGAAAAAACATTTCTTAAATATTACCCCATGGCGACCCACAGCAGATAGGCCAGTAAAAATCGACATGAAAATGTCGTGAACATGACATGACATGACATGAGAGATAACAACCAAATTCTTGTGTTAACTTGTTCTTTAGGGTATTTAGTATTACCAAAAACAAATCGACCAAAATCGACCATAGGGAACGTGTAATTTAAACGAAATGAAGGTTAAAAAACGGTCACGTTTCAAATTCGTTTTGTTTGCACAGAATCAAAGAGATAGTCAAATGAAACACAAAAATGCTTTTTCAAATCGACCAAATAGTTACAATTTTATTAGCATTTAAACACTTCAAAAGGTCGTCATTGTCGTGGTCATCTTGAAAAATAGCCCAAATATTGCCGTGTTTGGTATCAAATTAAACGTTTTGACAAGAAAACACATAATTTATGTTGTTTAAGCAATTTACTGACATTTAGGTGACCTATGGCGGTAAACATACTATTGAGATAATAAAACATATGCCTTTTTTAAAGTACTAACCTGGTGGTGCACTCTAAGGGCATGAAATTGTGCGACTCTCTCTGTTGCAGCCATCCGTTCAAGTGGCACGTATTTTGAGGAGATAAACTGTTGATATCGATATTCAGTAAGGCTCAGGTTTGTGGTCCACTACAGTAGACGAACGACAGGAATTCAATCCTGTTTTGGTGATGTCCTTTTTATTTGTATCTGTTTGCCCAAAAATAGTTATCTTCTCTTGCCACTGCTCTGACTTCTGCAACAGTTTGAAAGCCTTCAGCTTACCCATGCCGAAGTTAGCAGACGTTGTGTCACATCTTGACTCGGCATATGAAAACAGGATGCAGATGCACATTTCCTCACCTATGGCCATTTTTGGCTGCTTGAATTGAAATCAGTTGGACATTATTACGTTTCATATAGACTTCCATGTCCTTGCTTACATGGTACAGAAGCATTACCAG
Organism: Doris montereyensis; assembly: GCA_037039925.1. NCBI lineage: Eukaryota > Metazoa > Mollusca > Gastropoda > Nudibranchia > Dorididae > Doris > Doris montereyensis. The sequence continues at coordinate 446,315 of JAXRKP010000018.1, forward strand.
TACATCTGTATCATTAGCCATAACAACCACATGTAAACCTTCATTTGCAAACTGCAATGTCTTTCTTATAATAATTGTGTCCGCATCCCCTTCTTCGGCATGAACAACACAAATGCCAGATTCTTCTGCTCAAGACCTTAACAGTCGCACCAATGCTTGCTCTGAAGATTTGCAAGGAACGACTCTTTGTCATTTGGCAGATTTGTGTTATATAAATAATCAAGATGAACAACTGGGTGTGGTGTGTATACAGTCTTTCTTCTTCTATTTTGTTCAGGCGCTTTGGTTGTTACAGTTTCATAACTGTCAAAGACCAAACAAAGTCTAATTACTGGTGACCGGTTGTGGATCAAACAGTTGACGAATTGCTGACATAGTGTTTCCACTGTTCCAACCTTTGGCCAGCGTAGGCGATGAAGCATGTAGGCGCCATCATAATTAAAAAATGAGGTTTCTCGTTGACGTCGTCTACAACAATGTTTGGGGCCATGTTGATAATGTGAGTAACAAGGAAAGATTTGTCTGTTTTCCTCATACTCCCGTCGTCATGAAATAAGGCAGGAGCCACAGGTGCTAGCTCATACTTGAACACAGAAGGTTCAAGGGGACCACGGACGCAAACCATGGAAAGCAGTCGCTGGTACGTCTCAGAAGATGACATAAAGATGTTGTCGTTCAGGATTCGCACGGGTTAACGCATCACCTCGAATGTCACAGCTTGGTCACTTTAAAAAAAGGAAAACCTTGACATAGCAGATACCAGTTATTTTACCATGTACTTTCCAGCCAATCATAAGTGCATAATCAACGTTGACACTACTATCGACGACTAAACCTGTAGACGATATTAATGATAATACATTTCTCTATAGGCTTGAACATACTTTGGGCCTCCAGAAATGACACAAACTTCCTCAAGTCATCGGTGTTGCGTCTTCGATAAGCCCGACCATATCTTTTTCTTTAAAAAAGGCATACTTTTTCATTATCTCAATTGTATTTTTACCGCCATAGGTTACTTAAATGTTAGTAAATTACAAACAACAAAAAGTTTGTGTTTGTCTTGTCAAGACGTTTAAATTCCTTATTTGTATAATCTTTGATTCTGTAAAATGCAAAAAATGATAACTATTTGGTCAATTTTAAAAATAAAAGCATTTTTGTAATTTGAAAATTGTACAAACAAAAATATTTTTTACGAAATCGAAAAATGACCTTACCTATATTTTCTTTAAAAAACATGCTCCCCATGGTCGATTTTAGTTGTATTTTTTGGGTAATACTAAACACCCTAAAGAACAAGTTTACACAAAAATTGGTTGTTATCTTTCATGTCGGGTTCAATGTCAATTTTTACTGGCCTAAGAGTCAAAATTGTGGATGGAGGTCAGAATTCGACTTCCGGTAAACTACACTCATTCATTTTGCATGATATATCACGTATTACATGTCTAACACATAAAAGGGGTCCGACGTCTCTCCCCCCCCCCCCTCACTCTCTCTCTCTCTCCTTTCTCTTTTTCGCTATAGTATGGTTATCTGCATGTCTATAATGTTAGATGCAACGGTAAAATATGTCTACCGTCATCTTATAGCTTCAATCCACCTCTTATCCATCTCTTTTTCTCCCTCTCTCTCTCTCTCTCTCTCTCTCTCTCTCTCTCTCTCTCTCTCTCTCTCTCTCTCTCTCTCTCTCTCTCTCTCTCTCTCTCCCCACACCCCTAGTTACACTCACGCGCGGTGTGCATGCTATGCATCCTCCGACACCTGATGGGTGTGTGTGTGTTGTAGACACTTATAACAGTGGGCCTCTTCAAAATGATTTGAGCAGAGCGTGAGAACATTTCTTGACAACCCGACTCCCTTCCTTGCACACATACGGTACTGCTTTTCCCTCATCCCGCTGAGTAATGTATTATTTCGCACATATAAACATTCATACATCATGAACTATTCTAATCACGTGCGCGCACACACATACGCAAAGATGCACACACAACAAATCCTGCTTCCTCTCTCTCTCTCTCTCTCTCTCTCTCTCTCTCTCTCTCTCTCTCTCTCTCTCTCTCTCTCTCTCTCTCTCTCTCCCTCTCTCTCTCTCTCCCTCCCTCCCTCCCTCTCTCTCTCTCTCCCTCTCTCCCTCCCTCCTCTCTCTCTCTCTCTCTCTCTCTCTCTCTCTCTCTCTCTCTCTCTCTCTCTCTCTCTTAATTATACACAAATCATAAAACTAAACCCAAGCCCTAGACAGTTATGACAAACAAAAAAATTAAAAGAGATTATTAAATCTTTCCTAAATTGTTCTACTTGGGATTCGAACCGGGGACCGACAGATTCCTAGTTCACCGCCTTAACCACTACACCACGATGGCTGTTTGCAATTTGACCATCATGAAGAGTTGGATATTCCCCAACACTGCATAACGAACGGATATAGGGTCAGACAATTGAGCATCACGGCGTTGAAGAATGAGAGATGAACAAAAGAACACAGAACAAAGAACAAAGATGCTTTGTGACTTTAAAATAAACCTACTTAATATAGTCGTTACATTGGTATAGATCTATGTATTGTAAATGACAACTAAATTGTCACTATGACACACGTACAATGACAATCATTATATCAACTTACGGTTATCTCACCCTTCTCTTTCTGGTCATCACTTCCACCCCGCTCCCTTTTCTTTCAAAATTTTGGTCTTCTTCCTGTTTTTACTCTCCTCCTCCTCCTCCACCTTATCTTTCGGCTTTCCTTCTTGACCTCATTTTATTTATCAACGGGAAGCACCTAATAATCTAGTTACTCAAAATCCCCGCAGTCATCGCTGGTATTGAAAAGAAAAGAAAACGACAGAGAAAACAAAGAAGAAAGACAAAAACAACTAGATCTAGGCGTGCTCCAGAAGCGATGGACAGTAAAAACAACACGGTGGCTGTGAATGAACCTTTCCCGAACCCAAATACGTGTGTAAAATGAGGGCGGCAGTGTTGAAGCCTGGCAGAAATCTAGAGCTGTGCTGCTGACGAAACCTACTATTCCCTGTAAACCCCCCTCTCTTTTTTCTTTTTCTTCCGTACCCACGCCCCCCCCACCCCCACCATGCCAACAACCTTAATAAATACCGAAATCCAGTTTTCAACATACTAAACTTAGAATTTTCAAACAAGAAAAAAAAAACAGGCAAAATAAAGCGGATGTTGTAAATCAAGAAAATATGTGATTGAAAATTCTGGGTTTCTTTTTCTCTCAATCCTTTCTTTTAACTCACAATTTTAAATATCAAGTCATATTCTACACTTGGCTATGTTTTTTTTTTTAAATGGTGACCCCCAATAAACATTTACGCTGCCATATGACTCACAGTGATTTTACAAGATACGATTCTGTAAACATTAATAATAGCCCAAGCAATTTCCACGCCACATGGCTTTTCGTCCGGAAGTAGCAAAAGCACCGCCGCCCGATCGCGGACAACAACGGCACGAAATTAAACAGAACACAGTGCCGAGATAACTAAACGACGTTTGGTGGATGTAATCCTTTTATTATTTAAAATACATCTGAGCTACTACTGTGAATGTGTGCGTGTGTATATGTGTGTGTGTGTGTTTGTAGGTGAGAAGGGGAGGGGGTAAGTCACAATGTGTGTGTGTGTGTCTATGTGTGCCCTACTTGTTTTACTCTGTAAGAAAGAAATATTTCTCCTAAGCATCTCTTTGGTGTCAAATTGCCTTCATCCTTTAAGTTTTCCTTCTCAATTCCAACCCAGGATAGAGAGGGCTCAATGGTTATAGTGGTTTAAGCGTTGCTGTTATCTCTCTCTCTCTCTCTCTCTCTCTCTCTCTCTCTCTCTCTCTCTCTCTCTCTCTCTCTCTCTCTCTCTCTCTCTCTCTCTCTCTCTCATGACTATCTAGATTTGATGGTGCCGAGCATTCATGATTAAGATGGAACTTGATTCGAACGACCTTTTAGTGCATGAGAAAGCCTCCCTTGTCATAATATTATAAATTGGATTTTCGAAGTGTGAAAGACAGAAAGTTTGATTTGATTTGATTTACCCACATCCACAAGTAAGGTGATCTCGGGGTTTTTGTTAGGATTTTAAATTTAGCCCAGACTGCTCTGTAAACAGCCAAGGGAACGTGCACAGAGTGAGTTTTGTGATATGTACACGGGACCTCTTTTTTATCGTCCGTCTCCGACGGGCTAGGTATCGATCCACCTAGCTGGATCAGGGGAGAAGGGTGTAAATTTTGCTCAAAATAACTCGAGAATATTATTCAACCTTTGGTGGGGCTCGAACCCTCTACCTCTTGGTTGAGATGCCAACACCTTGCCTCTGGACAACCGAATCCCCGCAGACGGAAAGGATGGAGCATGAGTGAGTGAGAGAGAGAGAGAGAGAGAGAGAGAGAGAGAGAGAGAGAGAAGAAGGGAGGAGAAGAAGAGGGAGAAAGGAAGGAAGAGGAGGAAGGAAGAGGAGAAGAGAGAGAGAAGGAAGAGAGAAGAAGAGAGAGAGAGAGAGAGAGAGTTCTGCCACTCTATTCGGAAAGGAGAGGGAGAGAGAGAGAGAGAGAGAGAGAGAGAGAAAGAGAGAAAGAGAGAGAGAGAGAGAGAGAGAGAGAGAGAGAGAGAGAGAGAGAGAGAGAGAGAGAGAGTATGTTAGAATACTCCTATTTAAAAGGGCTCTTTATGTTAGATACAATTTATTTTCGCTTACCGTTAGCGATCAACATAATAAATAAATAAAGCACCAGCCACCCTGAAACAGTGTTTTTGTGTCCTTTATCAGGAAGTGCTGTCTGCCAGGTATCGTTCCCGTTCACGAAAAGTACGCTACTTCTGCTGAAGTAAGACAATCGGGCATGTCGAAAGTGAAAGAAATGACATTAAATGATACTAGGGTCCCATAGGACCAAAGACAAAAAAACTGAGACAATTAATACTAACAACAGACCGAAAAAATCATGGCCACCATAATGATTGAGCCACTCGCGACCTCTGTGTCGACACCCGTCGCCTCGCCATGAAAAAGAAAACGTGCGACCATTACTAACCGAACTTAACTCCTCTTTTCGTGGCGAGGCGATGGGTCCCGACGCAGAAGTCGCGAGTTCAATCCTCATGGTGTCATTTCTGTCTATTCCTTGTTCCTGTGGGGCTTTAATATTATTTAATGTTGCTTCTTTCGTTTACTTCTGTTGAAAAGGGCTGATCCAAGGGCCATCTGATGTCCAACCCTCTCAACTCGATTCTACCGGCTGTCGTTGCTTGACCACGAAGCGCTGGCGATCGGTGTAATACCAATCAATATTTGTTGTGTACACAATCCATGAATTTGACTTCGTCTAGTTAAAGGCCGTGACGTAGACCATGGTATCAGTTATTTTTTTGATTAGGCAGAATGTAGACGATTCTACCATGGTAATTGTATGCAGTGGTTGAGAGCAAGAGGAGGGAGAGGACAAATCAAGATGAAAGACGCACTGTTGTAAAAGAATGATCCATAATCATTAAAATTCTCCAAAAAAGACAGACAGTGAGGCAAGGGTTGGTAGCACGCTTTCTTGTCATGGCGAGGCGATGGGTGCCGACGCAGAGGCCGCAGGTTCGATCCCCACAGTGCCCGATATTTTTTCTGTCAATTCTTTGTATTTCTCTTGTTTGTTCCTGTGGGGTTTAATGTTATTTAACGTCATGTCCTTTTGAATTCTCCAATAGTGTGGTTTGTTTGATTTGAATCGATGCCGTAACCATGGTATGCGGTGATCTCAGTAAACAATGAGGAGATAAATGCTGAAATAGATCTTTACAAGTTAGTCTAAAATATGATGAACGCTCTCTTACGTAGATTCGCCAAACATGCCATCATTGAGACGCTTGTATTTACTTGATGCATTTATATTATATTAGTACAAGACCACCAACTCCCGCTCAACATCCACCTATCTCTGATTTCTGATAATATATTCATTCACTGTTCTAAATTTTAGTACTGAATGATCGATGGCTTCAAATGTAAAAACAAAAATACGATGACAAACTTTCTCCACACCCCCCCCCCAGGTTTCCAGAGTAAATATGTGTATTTGACTAATACATTTTGGCAATTATGCACCCCACACGATCAAACTATCAACAATTTTAGAGAAACAATCGAATCCAGTAATTTATCATCTATTGTTGTCTCAAAACGTTAAAAAGCAAATCTTTAAAACCCTATCCGACTTTGACAATGATTTGTGCCTCTCGTTTGGGGCTTCAGTGACCTCGACGCTTAAATATTCCCTCAGGATGTCCCTTTGTATGAGTCATACGATGATCTGGTTACCTTGAAGCGTAGGCTCAAGACGCATCTATCTTACAGCAATAATATTTTGACCGAATCGCTTGGCTTAAATCGCGTCGCGCCTGCTTGCACTTGCAGTGTGCAAATGCAATTAACCGCGTAGGACCGATGTCATAGACCTGGAATTCGAGAAACAAGCCCCCCCCCCCCCACACACACAAAACCACAATAACATACCCCTTGCTCCACCTCGTTTTCGGCAGCTACGGCAAAAAACTGGATATTATCTATTTTCAAGTTATTTGTAAGCTTAAAAGCCAAAACGATGCTTTCTTTTAAAAAGCTATTGTGGTATAAGTATGTACTGTAAATACATGTGCAAACTGTCTGAAAAAAAGTTTTCCGAATAAATAAATAAAATTGTTTGTGGTCATATCTATCCATTGACGCTAGCTACTCTTTCTAGATAGAAAACTCAACTCTTTTAATACTACGAGGGCATTTAATTTGTGATGTAAACTCTGTTCTCAATACTTTCCTATTGTCCTTATATTAAATACAACGGACAAGAAGAATCTGGTTTGTGTGTGTGTGTGTATGTGTGTGTCCATTTCTGCATGCTGAATACGCCCCTTTACTATAAATATCCATTATAGAGTATCACGGAACATAATACGTCATGTATTCATAAAGTCAGTTAGGCTATTTAAGAGGGACCGTTGAGAGCATTCAGGTCCTGGTGAGGGGACACACCTCATATTAGAACACTTTCATCATTACTGTACTGTGTTTTGTATTGCGTTGCGTCTCTCTATGGTGTGCCCATTAGGCACTACCGTATGGCATTGATGAACACGGCGTTGCAGTTGCACTTCAATATTGACAAACGAGACCAACTACAGACATTTACATCTTGTCTTATTATTTGGTTCATAACTATGAAGACTATATATTAAATCATCTTACATCAAATTTAAAAGATGCGTCATAATTTTCAATACATGTTCTGAAGCAATCTGAACATCGAAATCATTATGGTATGTGTTGGAAAAGGGCACAAACTACGCACAAGGGACAGTATTTGATTTCTTGTTTGATTGCATAACAAAAACTCGTCTATAACTTGTTTGATTGAACAATAAAACCCGTCTATCACTTTTTTGATTGAATAATAAAACCAGTTTACCACTTGTTTGATTGAATAATAAAACCCGTCTATCACTTGTTTGATTGAACAATAAAACCCGTCTACCCCTTGTTTGATTGAATAATAAAACCCGTCTATCACTTTGCTTGATTGAATAATAAAACCCGTCTATCACTTGCTTGATTGAATAATAATAAAACCCGTCTATCACTTGCTTGATTGAATAATAATAAAACCCGTCTATCACTTGCTTGATTGAATAATAATAAAACCCGTCTATCACTTGTTTGATTGAATAATAATAAAACCCGTCTATCACTTGCTTGCTTGAATAATAATAAAACCCGTCTACCACTTGTTTGATTGAATAATAATAAAACCCGTCTATCACTTGCTTGATTGAATAATAAAACCCGTCTATCACTTGCTTGATTGAATAATAATAAAAATAATAATAATAAAACCCGTCTATCACTTGCTTGATTGAATAATAATAAAACCCGTCTACCACTTGTTTGATTGAATAATAATAAAACCCGTCTACCACTTGTTTGATTGAATAATAATAAAACCCGTCTACCACTTGCTTGATTGAATAATAATAAAACCCGTCTACCACTTGTTTGATTGAATAATAATAAAACCCGTCTACCACTTGTTTGATTGAATAATAATAAAACCCGTCTACCACTTGTTTGATTGAATAATAATAAAAACCCGTCTACCACTTGTTTGATTTAATAATAATAAAACCCGTCTACCACTTGTTTGATTGAATAATAAAACCCGTCTACCACTTGTTTGATTGAAAATAAAACCCGTCTACCACTTGTTTGATTTAATAATAATAAAACCCGTCTACCACTTGTTTGATTGAATAATAAAACCCGTCTACCACTTGTTTGATTTAATAATAATAAAACCCGTCTACCACTTGTTTGATTGAACAATAAAACCCGTCTACCACTTGTTTGATTTAATAATAATAAACCCGTCTACCACTTGTTTGATTGTTTAATTTGTAAAACCCGTCTACCACTTGTTTAATTTGAAATTTAGCCCGTCCACCATTGTGGTGATCTCAGGATGAATTGAGAGGAAACAGCAAGATGAAAGAAGAAATGGATGTAAAATGAAAGAAATAGGACCTACTAACAGCACCCGCCAACCGCCTGCTGTTGTAGGTGAGGGAGGTGTTGCTGTTATCGTTGTCATTATCATCATCGTCATTATTATTATCATTATTACTGGTCTTATCGTTGTCATTATTATTTTTTTAATATTTTAAAAATTATTATTATAACAATATCATCATTGTTACATAGACTACTACTACTACTACTACTATTACTGCTACTGCTACTACTACTACTACTACTACTACTACTACTACTACTACTACTACTATTACTACTTTTACTACTATTATCATTATTACATATACTATTACTACTACTACTACTACTACTATTACTATTATTATTACTATTATCATTATTACATATACTATTACTACTACTACTACTATTACTATAACTATTATCATTATTAACTATATCTATTACATATACTACTACTACTACTACTACTATTACTATTACTATTATCATTATTACATATACTATTACTACTACTACTACTATTACTATTATTATTACTATTATCCTTATTACATATACTATTACTACTACTACTACTATAACTATTATCATTATTACATATACTACTACTACTACTACTACTACTACTACTACTACTACTACTACTACTACTACTACTACTACTACTATTATTATTATTACTATTATCATTATCAACACTAGTGGTGGTGGTGGTGGTGGTGGTGGTATTGTCCGTGATGGCTAGCCATTACACGCCACAACCGCCGTGTCAATATTTGCGCAGTAATTACGGTCCTTACACTTACATACACGATGCCCTTGGGCCCCCTAAAAAAAAAAAACAACCCAACACCCAGACGAGAGGCGGGAGCTGGGGGGGGGGGGGAGGGTTCAGTGAAAGGATTTGACATGGATTTTGATCCCGTCCTGTCATCCGACATCACGACAAGTCCTCAAGACTCATGACTGGCCCCATGTCTGACAGCCAGCGCTAATCACCCTGTGTGTTGTTAACATCGTCGTCGTGTTTTTACTCTTTTTTCTCCCCGTCTTGTTTTTATTGACATTTTGAGTGTGTGTGTGTGTGTGTGTGTGTGTGTGTGTGTGTGTGTGTGTGTGTGTGTGTGTGTGTGTGTGGGTGTGTGTGTGTAAGTGTGTGTGTGGACTGGTTCACCAAAGTAAATGTGAAATTGTTAATATATAAATACATATTCTACTTTAAATGAATCTCGTAAAGACGACGACAATAACAACAACAACAACGACAACAACAACAACTAAAAGCAGATCAGGGAATCCCTGTGATTTTCATCGAACGAACTCATACGTCAAGCGTGAACAAGATTAAAAGCAAACAGAGTTATGGTTCAATCGACAACAACACACCACACCACAGCACACAGAAAAACAGTATTAGGATTACAGCAAGGGTTTTTACAACTAGTCGCGGGTCCCGTCTACGAGTCATCCGTGTCATAGCAGACAGCTCACAGCGGTGACGCATCCAGTGATGAATGACGTGTAAACAATAGTGTACTAACACTTCGACAAGTACATGCTCATAATACACACAAAAAAACAACATAAAATGGGTGCTCATTTAGTGAACACAACCCCCTCCCCACAAAATGGGTGCTCATTTAGTGAACACAACCCCCCCCCGCCCCCACAAAATGGGTGCTCATTTAGTGAACACAACCCCCCCCCCCCACAAAATGGGTGCTCATTTAGTGAACACAAAACCCCCAACAAAATGGGTGCTCATTTAGTGAACACAAAACCCCCTACAAAATGGGTGCTCATTTAGTGAACACAAACCCCCCCACAAAATGGGTGCTCATTTAGTGAACACAAAACCCCCTACAAAATGGATGCTCATTTAGTAAACACAAAAACTCCCACAAAACGGGTGTTCATTTAGTGAACACAAAACCCCCCACAAAATGGGTGCTCATTTAGTGAACACAAAACCCCCACAAAATGGGTGCTTTGTGAAAACAGAAACCAACAACTTCTATAACCCAACTTTTATGACCAAAAAGTAGTAATGATAATATTATGATATCACAATGTTTAGTTAGTGACCGGGGTTTTTTCTGCGCCGTTAAACATTAGTTGGGGGGAGGGGGGTTAGTTAACAGTTGGGACTCCTTTTCCTTTCATTCCCATTCATCTGTTGTCTGACTGCCATTCTGGTGTGCTCTATCTAATTTGAATGGGATTCTTTGGGTGAAGCGCTCCGCTAACAATATTTCTTGTGAAAGAATCACTGGTTAGAATATCATCATTCCTTTCTCAATACAATACGTATATTAGTGAGTGTATCTGCTATACTCAAATTATCGTCATATATCTAAAAGGTATATAGAAACTATTGAGAGAAAAAAACACCACTGAAATGAGGCATATTACATTCGTGGATGAGTGCCATTTATCTGCGTAGTTAGTCATAAATAAATTGTCTCAAATGAAATAACACACGCACATTCCGAATGGCATGATGTTTTCTTCTATTTGTTGAATACTTGCTCACCACGGACACGGCCAACGATTCTCTGCCTGACAACGTAAATCGATACTTCCTCGCCACGTTTTTCACGACTGTTCTTCTTTTTCCTTCATTCCAACAGGCTATTATATAACTGTTCTTCTTTTTTCCTTCATTCCAACAGGCTATAATATGACTGTTCTTTTTCCTTCATTCCAACAGGCTTTAATATGACTGTTCTTCTTTTTCCTTCTTTTTTCCAACAGGCTATAATATGACTGTTCTTCTTTGTTCCTTCATTCCAAAGGCTATAATATGACTGTTCTTTGTTCCTTCATTCCAAAAGGCTATAATATGACTGTTCTTTGTTCCTTCATTCCAAAAGGCTATAATATGACTGTTCTTTGTTCCTTCATTCCAAAAGGCAGGATATAATATGACTGTTCTTTGTTCCTTCATTCCAACAGGATATAATATGACTGTTCTTTGTTCCTTCATTCCAACAGGCTATAATATGACTGTTCTTTGTTCCTTCATTCAACAGGCTATAATATGACTGTTCTTCTTTTTTTCCTTCATTCCAACAGGATATAATATGACTGTTCTTTTTTCCTTCATTCCAACAGGCTATAATATGACTGTTCTTTGTTCCTTCATTCCAACAGGCTATAATATGACTGCTCTTCTTTTTTCCTTCATTCCAACAGGCTATAATATGACTGTTGACATTGACAAGTTACACTAGTCTGAAATCAAATTTGGTTCTTCCAATGGTCTGAACAGTATGTTTCGTTCACTGCTGTGCAAGTTAAAACAGAAATGTTCTTCTCGATCGGGCATAAGATTGAATGATAGATCGATGGATAGATTGGCGGATTGAGGAGCATGTCGTTAATCTTTTATACTGCATTCACTTCATGTGTCCAAAACTCAAATTAGAAAGTGATCTTTTAAATTCACTTTTTTGACCATGGGTGGAGTTGAGGAACTAGTAGGGGGAAAAAAGACATCTCTTTAACATTTGTTAATGGCACAGCTAGGCAGTCTGACACACAGAGAAAAAAGAGAAGAAAAAAAAACCGAGAGGAAAAAACCCCGAGGAAAATGTCGCCCATTTTCATATATGACGTGAGCCTGCAAAACACTGACAACATCTACATCTACAATACGAGTAAGCTTTTTCTCTACATTTCTCTACATTTCGTAAGTGACATCAGCAAAATAGGAACAAAGAAGAAGAGAAGAAAAATATTTATACAATTGGACATACAGGCTTTAACGTGACACGCCATTTGTTATTTTAAAAACATGTTTATTTTTAATCTCAGGTACGACAAAATACTGACTACACATTGCTAGTATAATAATACAAAGCAAATAATCATATTTTAAAATTCAGTTAAAAGACCGAAAAGATAGGTACTTGAGGGGACCCCATCATGCTGTTCATAACAAGATACGAATACCCTTTCAAAATATTATAATCGCGCGAAACAGAGCTTCATAGAAACACGATTACACGGATCAGTAATCAATGGGGCCGAACAGCGAGGGCGGGGAAATATCCATGACAAGCCGAGGGGAACTTAGTGTACATGCAACTACAGGGCACACTTAACGCGCAGTTATACATACATATTGCATGACAGGATGGGTTTTCATTCGATAATAGCGTTATACCCAGTGACGTCAGATGGCTATAGCCCACCCTCTCACCATGACCGTTCATAGTTCATGACATCTCACCATGTAATATTTTATTGAAAAGGTAGATTTAAAGATTAAAGAAAGAAACCGATAGACATTGAGAAGAACATTCATTGATGTTGAAATAATGTTTTTACAGTGTCAGGTCATGAATAACTGAGGATCGAGTACAAATATGTATTAATTTCATTTTCCTATTTGAAACATGTCATAGAGTGCAACGACTAGTAAGTGCAAGGCTACCCATCGAGTTGGCTTTGAAGCCACGCATTCTTTAACACTGTCACGGCAACTTTATGTGCGTGAAGCACAATCAGGCAACAATCACGTTAGCCTACAGACTGTTAAAGTCGGTGTAACTTGTAAGGCTAGGCTCAGCCATTCTGTGGGCTCAGCCGAGCCTCGTCAACACGACATGTGACGAAATCGTTCGGCGATGTTCGGCCTTCCGATCGACAACGAAGGGAAGCGACAGGAAGATGAATCGTGTGTCTGTTGTGTGTGCAATCGTGTGTGTGTGTGTGTGCTTGACGTGGATGTCACATTGGCTAAAATAGCGTACAATGTACCTCTTTGCCTTTCCCTGCACACCCCATTTTCTTGTCTATTTTTTCTTATTTGTGTTGTTTATTTAGTCCGTGTTGTAGTGACGTGATCAAACCGACTGCTTTCGGGTGATTCTGTATCTATGCATTGTGTGTGTGTGTGTGTGTGTGTGTGTGTGTGTGTGTGTTTAAGTTAGATTTCTTCATTTTGGTGACTTGGTAGAACAAAACAAATACACACAAAAAAACCATCAGCTTTGAAAATGTGGACCAGCCTCACGTCAATATTGCCTTAATGACACCACTGGTTATATTCTGACATGCTACCAGTTGGATTCCAGCTTATTTAAAGTTATTTCATTCAAATATTACCGTCGTATGTGGCGAT
>JAXRKP010000018.1:467500-470000 GCA_037039925.1 Doris montereyensis
TACGACAAGCCATGATGTTTGTATGTACGGTCATTTACTCTTACTCCTCACGTTACACATAATATGTCTCACGTTTAATTCGCTCTTGTCTTTGCCTCCTATCAAGGGCACCAGTAGCTCACGCCCCCCCTCCCCCATTTATTGATATTTAGTACGTCCACTATATGCGATGATCTCAGGGTGGATTCAGAGAAAACAGCTAGATGAAAGACATGTCCAAGAATGAAAGAAAAGAAGTAGGACCTACAGGCAGCTTCCACCAACCGCCTGCCCCCACCCTCCCCAACCCCATCCACCTCGAATAATGAGGGCAAAAAAGAAAAAAACGTGGCAGCAAGTTCTACCGTGAATATGCAGACAGAACGAATATTGGAAGCATGAGATTACAGCAGTTATCATAGAGGAGAGAGAAAGAAAGATTAAATCAAGCTCTAAAATCTTCCTACCTTGCCAAGAAGACGTCCACGTAGATAAGTAGTATCGGTGGTGCTATCGTAGATGATGTGATTGTGATCAAAGTGCTGATGAATTTCAGTCGAGTGTGCAGATGTATCCGGAGTACTTCTGACGTTGTCTGCTGAGGCCGACGATTGCAAACGCTGTTGAGGAGACTGATGAAGTTGATGGGGACGATTGGGGGAGTTGGACGATTTCAAACCTCGCCCACTGTGGCTGGTAGTGGCAGGCCGAAGCTGCTCCTTCATTTTGGCCTGAGGCGCAGACAGGGTTGGCGCTGGTTTGGGCACCAAAACCTCCACAGACATCAGAGGGGTGCACAGAGTAAAGCACTTAATTCAAGAGTCAGGAGCACTTTTTTTTTTTACAGGGCTGTTTCAGTACGTCTAGGGCTTTGGGCAGATTTTTTTTATTTCTCAGATGAGGCAATGGTCCAGACCAAGATTTCGAGGAAAAGTGTGTTGACTGCGAGATCATTCGCTCGTCCCAGAGATGGTAGAATTAATGCTGACTTTGCAGTATATCAAGATTAGGCATATCCATCTGGGGTAAAAATATCAAGAAGTTACCAAAAGGGATGATCGTTTTGAAGGTTGGAGCTGCGTTACTATAGAATTGAAATTTATCCCTTGTTCCTATATGGCGATCTCGGGATGAATTGAAAGCAAATAGCACGATGGCTGACAGAATAATGAAATTAAGAAGTACGACCCCAATCAACGTTCGTCAACTGCTTACACACTGATATGACACAGTTTTTTTGGTGAGAGAGAGAGAGAGAGAGAGAGAGAGAGAGAGAGAGAGAGAGAGAGAGAGAGAGAGAGAGAGAGAGAGAGAGAGAGAGAGAGAGAGAGAGAGTGAGACGGAGAGAGAGAGAGAGAGAGAGAGAGAGAGAGAGAGAGAGAGAGAGAGAGAGAGAGAGAGAGAGAGAGAGAGAGAGAGAGAGAGAGAGAGAGAGAGAGAGAGAGAGAGAGAGAGAGAGAGAGAGAGAGAGAGAGAGAGAGAGAGAGAGAGAGAGAGAGAGAGAGAGAGAGAGAGAGAGAGAGAGAGAGAGAGAGCGTGTGTGTGTGTGTGATTCTAGATCTTAAAGTTGAAACAAACAATTATAATTATTCTAGATCTCTACATGTAGATTATGTAGATGTCTTGCTTATTGAATGGGTTGGCCGTTCTCGAGGTCTATTAAAGGCTGGACATTTTTCAAAAGCCACCTTCAGAAAATATATAGATCTAGAGCTATACACAAGCCAAGAGCCGAGAAAATTGCACATAATTTTAACCATGATATTTTTTTTACATGAGCTTGTTATATCCATCAATATTACATAAATGTATAAATGCATGCGAATAACTAGTTTCACGAGAGAACTTTTGAATCGACGGGACGACGCTCAGACAGGGACTGACTTGTGAGGCCCAACCAACGAAACTAATTAAAAGACAGACAGACAGGCGCTCGTTAGTCGTGCAGAAGGCACACCTGATCTCGAGACGGGATGTGACAATACATATATATATATACCAACATACAGGAACACAGAACATAAAAGGGTCTATCTCCCAATGACAACAACAAAAAATAATTTTAAAAGTTTCTGTATCGAGCTGGTGAGTCGGAGCACCCCCATATTTGAATCAATCCTCTTTCTCGTATCATTTCCGACCTATCCTGAGAATTTCATCAACATCCGTTTATTCGTTTTTTGAGTTACATATATTTTGTTCACACACACACACAGACAGACAAACACGACTAAAAACATAACCTACTCCGTTGTCGGGGGTAAACAAAATACAATCTTGATATATGCAGTTACGCCACGACTGCAGAGCTTATAAATGGAGTTGGCTCCAGCGAAAAACGATTTCTTGACATAAAATATTACATAAAGCAACCAACACACCCGCTTACATCGGTAGTACAGTACAACACGATTTCCTTGCCACTACCATACGTTGAAAGTAGCTACGGCAAAGTTGTTCACGAGCGTACCCAAACGTCTGTGTCACATTCTGCTACTGTCATTGTGTCAACCAGCCGTCA
>JAXRKP010000018.1:475000-487500 GCA_037039925.1 Doris montereyensis
AGTAAGTTAACAGCCTAACCGCCAAAAAACCCAATAAAACAAGTACCGTCTTTTAAAAAAAAAAAAAAACCCAATAAAACAAGTACTGTCCTTTAAAAAAAAAAGAAGGCACCACGCTATACTTTTAGTAAAATAGTATCGACCTAAACCTGATACAAGCCATAACACCAAAGGACTCAATTTTAGTACATAAATCATGCAGCTCAATGTAGCTCAGTCAATCATAAACACTTTGTCACCTTTTACTACCTCCTTTTTTTGTTGTTTTTATTATACATTTTAATTTTTTCTTTGCATTGTTTTACTTCAGTCAGCCCATCGGGGAAACTAATAGAAACTTTACTAAAATTTTTTAATAAATTATTCTTTAATATTACTAATACACATGTCGTATCTACATTACCCATTATTCTTGTCATACAAGGTACCATAACATTTATGGCGCATCGTTTATTATTAAGGAAAAAAATAACACCCCTTCAAAATTAATCTTCCATCCAGCCCATGTAAAGTAATAATAACCTTAATACCTTCTCATGTTTGGACGCTACCAGTTGTCGGTGCCAAATCCCACGTTGCTCAACTACTGCAATTTCTTCTTTTCAGCACATTGGGGCCTCAATCTTCCAATAAGGATAATCCTATACCAATCTTTATAATCCGATAATCTATCAATGCAGCAGTAGTAAACGGATTTACAGACGACAGACTTAGAAATAATACGTTTCACAGAACACGTCACAACGCTTCTGCATGATATTATAGTAAATAGCATGGAACTGTGTGGTATACCTTAGGTACTATGGGAACTTCAAGTTTCTTAGGCCTTGTCCTAGAATTATATTGAAACATATTGGAGTGGGGGAGAGAAAGAAGAGAGAGAGATGTAGAGGAGAGGGAGGGAGAGAGATGTAGGGAGGGACAGGTGTAGAGAGAGATGTAGAGAGAGAGAGAGAGAGAGAGAGAGAGAGAGAGAGAGAGAGAGAGAGAGAGAGAGAGAGAGAGAGATCAGAGAGAGAGAGAGAGAGGGGGTAGACAGACAGACAGTCAGAGAGTTTGTTTCTTTCTTTCTTTGATGTAACCATATCCACCATGGTGGTGATCTCAGGATTCATTGCTGACTAATATTTCTCACAACTGTCTGGGAAGAACATTAAGTACTGTAAAAGATCAGAAACTTTCGTAAATACTTGAAAATATTACAAAAATAATCATAGTCAATGTCGTAACAATTTACTGATATCTTGTATTTTTAGATTTGGTAGTGCAGGCTGACTTCTTGTATCCAAAAATGGTTTTCGGATCAGTCTCCCGAAAGAAGAGTTTGTAAATGTTTCGTGTAGAATAATATTTTAATCGTATATCAACCAAATCAGAGCACTCAAATAAAATACGTTTAATAGTAAAAAGGAAACGCCATGAGTGACAAAAAGGCTGGTCATCATGCGTCAACCGGAAACCTTGCATGAGCCACGAGCAACCAATATGGAGACGGCTTAACAAGCTCTCTTTTTTCACGCTTCTTAGTTTTAGTAACTTTTACATTTGGTCATTCTGACATTTTTGGGACCACTTTATGAATCAGAAACTGGGGTTGGGAGTAGTAGACCAGAATCAGAAACTGCTACAGTTGGGAGTGGTGGACCAGAATCAGAAACTGCTACAGTTGGACCAGAATCAGAAACTGCTACAGTAGTGGTGGACCAGAATCAGAAGACTGCTACAGTTGGGAGTGGTGGACCAGAATCAGAAACTGGTGGGGTTGGGAGTAGTGGACCAGAATCAGAAACTGGTGGGGTTGGGAGTAGTGGACCAGAATCAGAAACTGGTAGGGTTGGGTCCAGTCAGAGACTGGTAGGGTTTGGGAGTAGTGGACCAGAATCAGAGACTGGTGGGGTTGGGAGTAGTGGACCAGAATCAGAAACTGAGGGTTGGGAGTAGTGGACCAGGATAGGGTTGGGAGTAGTGGACCAGAATCAGAAACTGGTGGGGTTGGGAGTAGTGGACCAGAATCAGAGACTGGTGGGGTTGGGAGTAGTGGACCAGAATCAGAGACTGGTGGGTTTGGGAGGAGTGGACCAGAATCAGAAACTGGTAGGGTTGGGAGTAGTGGACCAGAATCAGAAACTGCAGTGGTCCAGAATCAGAAACTGGTGGGGTTGGGAGTAGTGGACCAGAATCAGAGACTGGTGGGGTTGGGAGTTGTGGACCAGAATCAGAGACTGGTGGGTTTGGGAGTAGTGGACCAGAATCAGAGACTGGTGGGTTTGGGACTGGTGGGGTAGTGGACCAGAATCAGAGACTGGTGGGGTTGGGAGTAGTGGACCAGAATCAGAGACTGGTGGGGTTGGGAGTAGTGGACCAGAATCAGAGACTGGTGGGGTTGGGAGTAGTGGACCAGAATCAGAGACTGGTGGGGTTGGGAGTAGTGGACCAGAATCAGAGACTGGTGGGGTTGGGAGTAGGGACCAGAATCAGAGACTGGTGGGTTTGGGAGTGGACCAGAATCAGAGACTGGTGGGTTTGGGAGTAGTGGACCAGAATCAGAGACTGGTGGGGTTGAGAGTAGTGGACCAGAATCAGAGACTGGTGGGGTTGGGAGTAGTGGACCAGAATCAGAGACTGGTGGGGTTGGGAGTAGTGGACCAGAATCAGAGACTGGTGGGGTTTGGGAGTCAGAGAGAGTGGACCAGAATCAGAGACTGGTGGGGTTGGGAGTAGTGGACCAGAATCAGAGACTGTGGGTTTGGGGAGATCAACTGAAACTGGGGTTGGGAGTAGTGGACCAGAATCAGAAACTGATGGGGTTGGGAGTAGGGGTCAGAATCAGAAACTGGTGGGGTTGGGAGTAGGGGTCAAGAATCAGAAACTGGTGGGGGTTGGGAGTAGGGGTCAAGAATCAGAAACTGGTGGGGGTTAAGGAGTAGGGGTCAGAATCAGAAACTGGTGGGGGTTGGGAGTAGGGGTCAAATCAGAAACTGGTGAGGTTGGGAGTAGGGTCAGAATCAGAAACTGGTGGGGTTGGGAGTAGGGGTTCAGAATCAGAAATTGGTGGGGGTCGGGAGTAGGGGTTCAGAATCAGAAAGTGATGGGGTTGGCAGTAGGGGTCCAGATTAAAAAACTGGTGGGGTTAGGAATAAGGGACCATAATCAGAAAATGGTGGGGTTGGGAATAGGAGTTCAGAATAAGATGATGTGGTTGTGAGCGGGAGTCCACAATCAGAAATTGATGGGGCTGGGAATAAGGGCCCAGAAGCAGAAACTATTTCACTGTAATGGGACTGAGAGTAAGGGTCCAGAATCAGAAACTACTGGGGCTTGAAATAAGGGCCCAGAATCAGAAATTTATCAGACTGGGAGTAAGGGTGCAGAATCAGAAACTGATAGAAATGATCTGGGAAGAGGAGTGCATTATCAGAAACTGTTGGCTCTGGGATTAAGGGTGCGGAATCATAAACTGACATGACTACAAGTAGTTCTTGATGTAGGAGTAGCCTTGATACATGCTACAAAACAACTAAAAAATCTGCCTTTTAACTAGATGACGAGACACCCGTAGTAATCAACCCTAGCTCCACCCTATCCCTATTTTTGGGTGATGCGATCATGAATTTACTTTTTGGATGTCAGTTTATTGCTTTACACAATTGAATTGCATGCATTTATTAGGACCTAATTCGGTATTTCTGTGTCGTTTGCAAACATCTTGCAGGAACATGAAAAGACATGATCTGGAAGATCATTGATTTAAAACAAAATATAAACGACAATGGACCCAATACGTTTACTTGAGGAGTTGTTACATTTTAAAAATCAGAATTTCAATTCTCACTACAACTCTTTGTTGAGACAATCAAGAAAAAGACTATACAATCCAAAACCATGTCTGATATAATATACCGTAAGCTTTTAGATGATGAAATCTTTTATATAATGAAACTGAATCAAAGGCTAGTCAAATCCTCCATATAACATGTAATAATTGCGTTAAGCAGGAACTCCTATTAATTTCTAAAACTGTATTGTGGTACATTATACTTGCTTTTAAAAACATATTTCCTGTTACAAAAAAATTCATGAGTATATGTGTGACATATAGATGTACAAAAAGTTTTTTGTGACAATCCCTAATGACTGACTCTTTCCCCAACCCAAACACATGCTACAAAACAAAAACTTAAAAATCTGCCTTTTAACTGGGTGACAAGATGCCCGTAGTAATCAACACTCACTCCACCCCATTCCGTCTTTCCCCTGCCCAAACACTGACAACTCTACACTCTCTCTTTCAATGTTGCACACATGCACTGAAATGTTTTGACCTCTGCGGGATATCGAAGCATGCTTCCATATTCCGATTTTGCAGTACATGTAAAAATCTCCAATTTTGCCCTTGAGTTTCGTATTTTACATATATATTCAAAAAACCTGTTATATTTGTTTTACTCTCTTCTGACTCTTATTCAGGGGGAAGACCTCCCTTAACCTCTGTATTTCGAGATCTAGAGTGGTTAAACGTTAGTATGGCTAATTAATGACCAGAAGTAGACATCATGTAAAAAAGGAGCCTATTTGTGTGAATAAATCATCCTATGAGGCTGGAAGACCTGTAAAAATGGTCCATATTGTAATTAACATAGAGATCTATGTTACATTTGTTAAGGAATGTCCCAAATTTCCCTAATAACATCAACTGTAACTAGTGTAACATCAGCTAGTAGTTACTTTTAACAGCAAAACAACCACCCGCTATAAGACAAAACATGGTCACAACAGATTCTTGTTGGAACAAACAGCATTTATCATTTATTGAAATGGGAGGTTTTATTGAAATAAAGAGCCATTTTTATTGATATTATATATATGGAGAACTTAGTATTTTGTTTTTTTTTCATTGGGTTTCCATATTCTATCTAATCACACGGAGACCCCCCCCCCCTTATTTTCACTTAATTCCCATATTTAACAAATTGGCGAGGTATTCCTAGCATCTAGATCTAGATCTAGCCAACCATTCCTTGTATCACCGACATACGTTGGGGAGTACCATCTAGAGATCTAGACTAGCCTAGCTCTGATGCTAGATTTAAAGTCCAGCAGATCTAAATCTAGATCTAGTAGTAGTCTGCTCAAGTCCCTTACCTCTCAGGGTTATCCAGTGAAAATTGATGACTTCAGGTCAGGGAAGTAAAGTTTTACCTCATAATTCATAGATCTAGATATCTCCTAGATCTAGATTCTAGACATAGATCTAGAGCTAGTCTAGCTCTCCTCTAGGCTATGTGGCAGTGTGCGATTACAATGAAAAGCATCCCTTACTTTTCCTTTCAGTTCCTAGATAGGCCTAAACTCGATTATAACTAGCTTCTAGATCTATACACAGTCCTTTGCGCCGGACTCGTCAGCAGGAGCAATAATGAACTTTGCTGCTAACTTTTCCGTCCCGCTAGGTACACACACACGGGCCTACACAATACACATTCGATCCTTCCGTCTGTCTTGACTGAATGCACACGTTTGCTGTCGGCTGTCGACACTCCTCTGCCAGGTCACGGCTGTCGTCAGCTGGATGGGGCTTTCATTGCTCTCATTCGTGTATTGTTAGGCCTTGGCAAGGCCTAGCCTATAATAGACCAAGTGCACTGTTTACCCATTCCTACTTCAGACTAAAGTCACCGTCACATAAATCAAGATCTAGATCTAGATCTAAATCTAGGTGTAATGAATGGATGATTTCAGATTAGATCCAGATCTAGATCTAGATCTTCATAACTATTTTTTGGTTGTTTTTAGAGAATGTGGAAGGGGATGCTGTCTATGCAATTAAACGTCAGAATTTACTTTAAATTGAATAAGTTTTGGACAATTAGATATAAATGTTCTAGATCTACTGGTAAACAACATTATGACTGACCAATTGTTGTTTTTTTAGGGGGGGGGGGTGACACATACGACAATGTAACAAGGATAATGATTAATGATTACGAGTGAGTCAGCACCTAGATTTATATTGTGTCAATAAACTTATTAGAAAGTCGCACCCCGGAATTTCTCACGGTCACAGCTAGTGCTGTATCGTCATCCAACAAGGACCGAGCATTGCATGGCTTAGCTCCACTCTCCTTTATTGCCAATCCTACATAATTTTATTTCTACATCAAATAATATGATGGGGGAAATCACAGTTATAGTAGGTAAGCTATATAGTCTATTATAAAACAATATATATATATATATATATATATATATATATATATATATATATATAGTTATATATATAGGCTTATGTATATATACATGTATATATTATATACCAGCTTAGAAGTATATATATATCTAGGCCTACTTCTGACATACATTAATAGATCTAGGCAGGTATCTCTATATTCTTATACATTCATAAAGTGCAACAGTTTTTGAAAGTAGATAGTAGATCGACAAAGATCTTTAGTGCATTTCTAGCAAATCTGATTACATGTCGGGATAAACATTTGATATAAACCTTGGCAATAATCAATCTTTTTTTTCAATATAAAAAAATCTAAATTAGATTTATATTCGCGGTACGGGTCTCTGCGCTTGTGTCTGCGTGTTTCCTTGTATCATTGTATGTGTTTGTGTATGTACATGTACTTGTTTACGTGTTACGTTGTCTGTAACAATAGTACATATTGTATTCATAAGAACACAAAGACAACCTGGTATGATACCGTATTTCGCAAACCCAAAAGTTTTTTAAACCCCATAAAACAACTCGAGTTAGTTGATATATCAAGAAGCCAAAAGATAGGCCTAGAATGTTATCCCTCAGTCAGTTTCTCTTTGTCTGATACCGACTACAAAATGATATAATCGCATACGGCGAACATTTTGAAATTGGTCCATGTATTAATTATTATTTTTAACTAGGAAAGTTAATAGATCTATATGACTTACTGATGTGTTTTTGATCAACTCAAAATAAAAATCATGATGAGTTGCTACATGTCTGATGAAAGAGATCAATCCCTTTTAAATGATGAATTTATGATACGGCTTCATGACTATGTAAAATGGTAACAAAAAGGAACAAAAAAAATACTCACAAATGAATCAAGTAGAATAAAATAAAAAGCAAAATAGCAAAGAGTATCTTTGAACATACCTATTCATGTATCGTGACAATGACATGACGCTAGGCAACTCAGAATCACGAAGGACAACCTGGAAATAAAATTCGTAAAAGGTGTATACTTTGGTTGCGTCCCTTGATTATGCACATTGCCCCACTGAAGCTGAAACTGTCTTTAAATTAAATATAGACAAAAGAAACTAAACATTTTGAGACCCCATGTTTTTCGAAAGATTAGCGTATTTGATGTCTGAAGTGTGTCAAATGACCAAACATTATTGAGGTCATCATACGGACCACACCCACGGTTTGCGTGCATGTGCCTAAAAGCCTTACTATCACATACATTTTGACACGGCTTTTTCTTTTCAAAGATACAATGTGATTAGTGCAGAGTAATGTTATCATGTTATAATGAGTATGATGTCTTATTTAGAGTTAAATTGTTTTTCTTATCTCAAAACGATATTTAGTTAGAAGATATAGATCTAGCCTTTTTTAAAAAAAGTGGTACGTTATTTTTGTTGTATATATACATGTATACCAATCATTATAAATGCACCACATCCATGAATTGTATTTAATCCATAAACTTGAACGTAAGTGAGCGAAATTTACTAAATAGATTCACAGCACATGGGTTTTTGTTCTTTTAACCAATTGTTATCTTGTATTGGGGCTCATTTGGTTTCCATGGTTATCACTTGCAAAACAACATTTTCGTACCTAGGTTTGGTATAAAAGATCCGACGGTGATCACAATAAGTGGAGTTTGATAGAGTTGTGTTTCAAATCTATCAGGATTCCAGCATGTTCAAATGTTCTATATTCCGAATTTTCATCAATCACTTTTATTGTCAACGATGACCGATAAATAATTGCAATTCCGCCACCCTTTCTGGTTTCCTTTGGGAAAGATTGCAAAGTGTAACCTGGTGATATTAAATCTGACATTATTGACTCGTCACCACGTTCTGATAGCCATGTTTCTGTGACACACACAACATCTAAGTCATGTTGACATATAATTTATTTCAGTTCAATTGTCTTATTTCGGCAGGAGCGAGCATTAATTTGACCAATCTTTAAATTGCGTGTGTCGTCTTGTTTTGTTGTATTTACATAAATCAGCATTGAGGTAGTCCAGGTTCAGATTGGCGTATAGGGTTGCTAGAGTAGGTAACAATGCAAAAAGTCATACGTAAAGGAAAGACAACACAACTCCTCCAAATGGAGAGAGACATAGACTTTTGCTTAAAGAAGAACATGAAAAGAATAGCCAACACATTTTCTCCATAAAGATATTAAAAAATATAGATCTTCAAGAGTAAATGACGACAGAAGTGAAAAAGTCAATCACAGAATACATAATATTAGTAGTTCCCTTTTTGCAGCACGATGGATGCATGAGTTAACAGATGAGCTGAAATATTTAGCAATTATCACCCAATAATTGCAAAAATGAGATTATTGACCAAGGAAAACAAACAAAAAAGGAAAGAAAAAAAGCTATTAAAATCAAAATAAAAGAACTAAATAAATCAATAATAAAACACATATACCATTTTAGGATAAGCAATACTTATAACGAGTTTTCTGTGTATTCGTCTTCAATACAATGAATTAGCAGTCATAACTCAATCGATATAACGAGGACTAATGCAAACCGAGAAAGTGAATGAATGAATGAACATGAAAGAATTCGATTGTCTTTATAGCGACATTCCAGCCTATTTATCAATCTTTTATCTGTTTATGAACGAAATGTAAGTATAGTTTATGTGTTTATCTTTCTAAATTTCTATCTTGAAAATAAACATCTTGAAAATTACAGACCAGTTTCTAGTCTGAACTTTTTGTCTAAGGTTCTAGAAACAAGTAATTCTCTCACATATACTCGACCAACTCAAAAGAAGTGATCTGTTTGACCAATACCATAGGTTTACAGATCTTTTTACAGTACCAAAGCGCCTTACTTAGTGTAGTGAGTGATCTTTTAGGTCAACCTGACAAAGGGAGTGTTTCATTGCTTTATTTACTTGACCTGTCAGCTGCTTTTGACACTCTTGATCACCATATTCCTTTAAACTGTCTAGAGAAATGCTTTGGGTTTTCTGGTCAGATTTTATCATGGTTTTGTTCTTATATTCTGATCGGTCTTATAGAGTGATTGTTTCTCTATCCGTGCCATTTTAGAATTTGAGTTCCATGAAAGTAAGGATCTGCTTTGGGACCTGTTCTTTTCATTATCTACGTGCAACCTCTTTCTGAGTTAATCCATGAACATGTCCGCTATTACTTCCTATGGATGATATACAACTCCATATGTCTTTTGATATAAAAAACCCATCAATCATACAATCACCAAAATGCAGTCTTTAATCTCCGATATTAAAATTTGGATGATCTTCCACAAAATGAAAATGAGTGATGATATAATAAAGCAGAGACAATGCGATAGGTCGTGTGAGAGAAAGTTAAAACATTTAACTGTGGATGACATTGTCTTCAGTGGTCAACATGTTAGATTTGTTTCATATGTCAAAAATCTTGGTGTTTACATGGACAGAACCGTTGATAGCCAGATAAATAAATTAAGTCAAGTATGCTCTTAGGAGCTTAGAAAATTGTCTAACATTAGATCAATCATTGACAAATTCTGCTGCTCAAAAGATCGTTTGGCTTTTGTACTCTTGAGGTTTGACTATTGCAATTCTCTTTTATCTTGACCTTCCAGAACAAAGAGTAAATAAACTTCAAAGAATTCAAAATTCCTCAGTTAGGGTTGTGTTTAAATAAAAAAGTCAAATCTTGTAACAAAGATTCTGAAAGAATTGCACTGGTTACCTATACCCAAGATCGAATACAAAGCTGCTTTCGACTGTTTTTTATGACTGGTCCTTCTTACCTCAATTAATAGATCTTTCCCCATAGTCCATCGTTAATTTAAGATCAGCAAGTGATCTTCTTGCTGTTTTTCCACTTTTAAACTAAACAGCTTCTGCAAGAGATCTTGCATCTGGAACAACCTGAGCTTAGATCTTAGAAGTGCCAGAAGTGTGGAAGCCTTCAAAAAAAAAATTAAAAACACATCTTTTACAAAAAAATACTTTAATTCTTAAACATTTTAAACTGATGATTTAACATACCTTTTACGTACTGCACTATTAATGTGTATAATCACGGTTTTAACTTTTTCGTTTCTATGTTGCATTGACACTTGTATACAGCCTTGCTTTTCATTTCTAGGCTGCATTGACACTTGTATACAGCCTTGCTTTTTATTTGTACATTGCATTGACACTTGTATACAGCCTTGCTTTTCAATTCCCCCATTCTTGTTATGGTTTACAATCAAACTTTGGGACATGTAGGATTTTAAAAATAATTGCATTTTACATCTTGTATGTTTGGTACTCTGTATGTTTGTTTTATTATTGTTCATGATTTTGTTCTTTTATTGTTATTTACATTTTAAAATGTCAAAGCGTTTAGAGTTCTTATATGTATGTGCGCTATAGAAATGTATTTATTATTCTATACCTATGCATGTACTTGTATGTATGTATGTATGTATGTATGCATGTATGTATATATGTATGTATGTATGTATGTATGTATGCATGTATGTATGTATGTATGTATGTATGTATGTATGTATGTATGTATGTATGTATGTATGTATGTATGTATGTATGTATCTATGTTTGTATGTGTGTGTGTATATGTTTGTATGTGTGTATGTATGTGTGTGTATATATTTGTATGTATGTATGTATGTATGTAAGTATGTATGTATGTATGTATGTATGTATGTATGTATGTATGTATGTGTGTTTATGTTTGTATGTATGTATGTATGTGTGTATATGTTTGTATGTATGCATGTATGTATGTTTGTATGTATGTGTGTGTATATGTTTGTATGTATGTATTTATGTATCTATCTATGTATGTATGTTTGTATATATGTTTGCATGTATGCATGCATGTTTGTGTGTATGTATGTTTGTTTGTATGTATGCATGTATGTATGTATGTATGTATGTATGTATGTATGTATGTATTTATGTATGTATGTATGATGTAAATGATATGTATGTATGTATCTATGTATGTATGTAAATGAACATGTGTATGTATGTATGTATGTATGTACATGTACATGTGTATGTATGTATGTATGTATGTTTCTATGTTTCTATGTATGTATGTATGTATGTACATATGAATGTATGTATGTATGTATGTACATATGAATGTATGTATGTATGTATGTATGTATGTATGTATGTATGAATGAATGTATGTATCTATGTATGTATGTATGTATGTATGTATGTATGTAACTCTGTATGTACTATGCATGTATGTATGTATGTATGTATGTATGTATGTATGTATGTATGTATGTATGTATGTATGTATGTATGTATGTATGTATGTATGTATTTATGTATGTATGCATGTGTGTGTGTTTATATGTATGTATGTATGTATGTGTGTGTATCTATGTATATATGTATGTATGTGCGTATGTTTCTATTCATTTCTCATTCTGTGTGTATATATCTTCTATGTCTTCAGAATGTATCGATCTATCTATCTGTCCATTTAACAAAGCATGCAGCTATTTTTCTTTCTGTCTAAAGATGGATGCTATTTCTGCCTCTCATTCTCTTTACCTAATAGTGTCAAACAATCAAGCAATGTTTCTTCGTATTTTAACAGGTATCCAATTTGACGGTCTTAAAGCAAGAGAGGGAAAGTACTGTTTGGCATTTCATAGACAGAACGATATTATAATGTTTTCAGCCATGCGTAAAGTCAGCCTTCATACGTAAGCGTTACGCTACTCCAACTCCAACCCGTTCGCTTATGACCGGAATAGACGACCAACCGGTTTTGGTTCCTCGAAAGTGCTTTTGTTGACTTATCTATTGGTAGCACTCTTTTGGTAGACTCACAACCTGTTCAACTAAGAAGGAAGTAGGTTCAATGTACCAGCACTGAAGCTGGTACTGCTTCGAAATAACAAAGTTCTGAAGATTGAACGCGCTTGTATGTGTGTTGTTTGTGTGTGTGTGTGTGTGTGTGTGCAGAACACCAATCAAATATGGAAGCCATACTATTGTAAAGAATAAATATTTTCGGAATATCGTGTTGTTATAACTAGGTAGTGAAATGTGAAATGCATGCACACAATGTTATATGAGTGAGACAGTCTCGGGTTATACGTTCCACGCAACAGACGCCTCAATAGCGAACTCGTCCCAGCGTGGAGACGTGTCTCATACACGGCCTTGAACTTTCCTTCTTTGAAAAGTGGCCTGGCGACTCCGTCCAAACTGTGAACGTCGTACCTTTCATTTTCATGCGGGTGTGCACA
>JAXRKP010000018.1:495000-605000 GCA_037039925.1 Doris montereyensis
AACAGTCTCAGTCCTTGGTGTGGGCTTTTTTTCTGGCCCTTCTGCACCTCAACAACAGAAGGGGATGTTAGGTCTATTGAGACTCTGTGAAAGTAAAATTGGCGTAGAAAGCAATGGCAAACTAATACACTGTGCCGTATGCCTAGAAAGCAATGGCAAACTAATACACTGTGCCGTATGCCTAGAAAGCAATGACAAACTAGCACACTGTGCCGTATGCCTAGAAAGCAATGGCAAACTAGCACACTGATGCCGTATGCCTAGAAAGCAATGGCAAACTAGCACACTGTGCCGTATGCCTAGAAAGCAATGGCAAACTAATACACTGTGCCGTATGCTTGGAAAGCAATGACAAACTAACACACTGTGCCGTATGCTTGGAAAGCAATGACAAACTAGCACATGATGCCGTATGCCTAGAAAGCAATGACAAACTAGCACACTGTGCCGTATGCTTGGAAAGCAATGACAAACTAGCACACTGTGCCGTATGCCTTGCTCAGAAAGCAATGACAAACTAGCACACTATGCCGTATGCCTGGAAAGCAATGACAAACTAGCACACTGATGCCGTATGCTTGAAAGCAATGACAAACTAGCACACTGTGCCGTATGCTTGGGAAGTAATGACAAACTAGCACACGACGTTATGCCGTATGTTTGGAAAGCAATGGCAAACTAGCACACTATGCCGTATGCCTTGGAAAGCAATGACAAACTAGCACATATGCCGTATGCCTAGAAAGCAATGGCAAACTAGCACACTGTGCCGTATGCTTGGAAAGCAATGACAAACTAGCACACTATGCCGTATGCCTGGAAAGCAATGGCAAACTAGCACACTGTGAATGCCGTATGCCTAGAAAGCAATGGCAAACTAACACATGATGCCGTATGCTTGGAAAGCAATGACAAACTAGCACACTGTGCCGTATGCCCAGAAAGCAATGACAAACTAGCACACTGTGCCGTATGCCTAGAAAGCAATGACAAACTAGCACACTGTGCCGTATGCCTAGAAAGCAATGACAAACTAGCACACTGTGCCGTATGCCTAGAAAGCAATGACAAACTACCACACTGTGCCGTATGCCTAGAAAGCAATGGCAAACTAGCACACTGTGCCGTATGCCTAGAAAGCAATGGCAAACTATCACACTATGCCGTATGTCTAGAAAGCAATGGCAAACTATCACACTGTGCCGTATGCCTAGAAAGCAATGGCAAACTATCACACTATGCCGTATGTCAAAGCAATGGCAAACTACACTGTGCCGTATGCCTAGAAAGCAATGGCAAACTAAAGTCGTATGCCTAGAAAGCAATGGCAAACTATCACACTATGCCGTATGCCTAGAAAGCAATGGCAAACTACCACACTATGCCGTATGCCTGAAAGCAATGGCAAACTACCACACTATGCCGTATGGAAAGCAATGACAAACTAGCACACTGTGCCGTATGCCTAGAAAGCAATGGCAAACTATCACACTGTGTCGTATGCCTAGAAAGCAATGACAAACTACCACACTATGTCGTATGCCTAGAAAGCAATGGCAAACTATCACACTGTGCCGTATGCCTGGAAAGCAATGGCAAACTATCACACTATGCCGTATGCCTGGAAAGCAATGACAAACTACCACACTGTGCCGTATGCCTAGAAAGCAATGGCAAACTATCACACTATGCCGTATGCCTAGAAAGCAATGACAAACTATCACACTATGCCGTATGCCTAGAAAGCAATGACAAACTATCACACTATGCCGTATGCCTAGAAAGCAATGACAAACTACCACACTATGCCGTATGCCTAGAAAGCAATGGCAAACTATCACACTATGCCGTATGCCTAGAAAGCAATGGCAAACTACCACACTGTGCCGTATGCCTAGAAAGCAATGGCAAACTATCACACTATGCCGTATGCCTAGAAAGCAATGACAAACTATCACACTATGCCGTATGCCTAGAAAGCAATGGCAAACTACCACACTGTGCCGTATGCCTAGAATGCAATGGCAAACTACCACACTGTGCCGTAGAGCTAGAAAAAACCAGGGCTCTTCTCCTGGTTACATTACGCTCAACTCTGAGTATGGGACTTACTTTACTTTTTAGTAGGACTAGAAGAAATTCCGAAATAGGGAAATACACAACTTGAAAATAGGAAACAGATTGATTGATGTCATTTCGATTAATGTGTCTTTACTTTTCATTCATCTCTGTCATCATTCAATCATGCTCTTACTATTCTACCGTCTTATTCAACACATATCACTGATATAGGAACTACAGCTAACATAAACTGAAGGAAAATAAAGTTAAATAAATTTTTGAGTCACTTGGATTGCTTATATAATAAGTTCGAAAATT
This sequence comes from Doris montereyensis, assembly GCA_037039925.1. NCBI lineage: Eukaryota > Metazoa > Mollusca > Gastropoda > Nudibranchia > Dorididae > Doris > Doris montereyensis. The sequence continues at coordinate 497,380 of JAXRKP010000018.1, forward strand.
GCAAGTATTTTCACGACGGTGATGTGTGAGTCTATAAATCATACACTCTGTGTACGGTATCTTTCAGTAAAAAAACTCATCTCATACATAATGTTGTAAGAAATATTATATTGTTTACTCGTTTTTGAGTTAATTGAAAGGGGAAAAAGAAATTGAAAAAAGACGTTTGAAGACTGGAAGTGATTTAAAAAGAAAACAAATACAATTCAATGCGTTACTTCCCCTGTGTAGCATCAATTTCGAAAGGCGAACGGTAGGTGAAAAACACTGAAAACATTTAGATCTGTCACTGTCCCTAAATTTCTAGATGTAACGAATACTTTATACTTCCGTTGACGTTGTTGACCAGGGCGGGTAAAATGAACCATGACCCCCTCGGTGAGGAAATTTGAATAAATTTTATGCTATAGACAAATGGTAACTAAACTATACGTTAGATAGTTTCTGAAATTGGATTTCTAGTTGAGTGAGACATATTACACCCCAATTCCCATTTTGGAACTCTTCCGATGGGGACTTTAGAACACAAAGTCTGTGAAAACTTTCGTAATATACGGCATGTACATGTTGTTGTTCTTTATTCTTTGCGTTTACGTTTATCTTTCTGCTTTTTTTGTATGTATAAGTATTAATAGTACCCCCCCCACCCTTCCCATTTAATAAACACCTCTCCATCAAGCTTTGCTCAGTATGTAACGGTATGTTCACAGATCACGTACCAGTTGAAAATCCTTACAACGGCTGTGTTTGCAGTGTGTTTCCTACGCAAACGTTTGGATGTTATACACTGGACTTCTAGTTATGCTGACCCTAGGCGTTTTTATGGTTCAGGTAAAACAAAACAAAATCTTAGCACGGGATTGTAAAATTTAGCAGCGAATTTTATTTTAAAGACACTATTGTCAGTCTGGGCAGTGAAATAGCCTAAAAGCTTGATTTCTCAATAGTTTAATCCAGCTGGAAATTTAAGCTTTTCTTTTTGCTTCATTGTTTTTCTCTGGATCCCTGATCAGCCCTGCAACATTTGACAGCATTGCCACTTTTTAACTATCAGTGAGTAGGATTTTTGAAAAAATTCTTGTTGATACCTGAACGTTTATGTGGTGCAAATGGATATTACAAAAATAAGTGGGGAAAAATCAATAAATGCATAACACGTTTGTTTTACTTGTGCCTTCCTGTTCAATATCGCATGTTTTCTGGCAGTTTCCACGCTCTGTGGACTGTTCTTACAACTCAGAGGGTTCTTGTGACGTCACGTCTGATCAGCTGGAGGGTCTCCGTCTCCACAACAGCGTCTTGGGTATGATGTGTGTCTTGGCGATGTGTGTGAGTTCGGGTTTCGCTGGTGTCTATACAGAAAAGATTTTGAAGTCCAGTGGTGGTACCGATACATTGTGGGTACGGAATCTACAGCTGGGTAAGTATTTTGGTCACTTGCTCTATGCACACACACACACACACACACTCTCTCTCACTCTCTCTCTCTCTCTCTCTCTCTCTCTCTCTCTCTCTCTCTCTCTCTCTATCTCTCTCTCTCTCTCTCTCTCTCTCTCTCTCTCTCCCTCTCTCCCTCTCTCTCTCTCTTCTCTCTCTCTCTCTCTCTCTCTCTCTCTCTCTCTCTCTCTCTCTCTCTCTCTCTCTCTCTCTCTCTCTCTCTCTCTCTCTCTCTCTCTCTCTCTCTCTCTCTCTCTCTCTCTCTCACACACACACACACACACACACACACAGAGTAAAAAAAACCCAAAGGAAATAGGAAAAGAACAGGTTTTATTTGCAAAGGATAAAGGGACAATCAATGCGATTTTTACGCCGAACCTGAAAATGATCACGCAAAGGTCAATTGAAAAACAGGAAAAATCATAATTTTGCCTAATAGAAGTTTGGAGGAAAAATCTTGTTAATAGAATGTTAGTCCAGCAATCCATATGGTCTTGTTAATAGAATGTTTGTCCATTTATTTCCTGTTCTTTGTTTTATGCCATGATAATTATTATTCCGGTTAATGTTTAAATCTATATAATCATTTAATTAATTTTTTTAAAGTTCAACTTTCAATACCTTGTCACGAAAAAAAAAAAGATGCAAAAAAACAATAATTCAAAAACATGCATCTATTTTCCCCACTTTTAATGGCATCTTGAACTTCTGGATCATTTGGATTTTCTCCTCTAGCAATTTATCATCTCAAAAATATAATCAAAAGTGCTTGTACTCTTCATTTTTTTGTTTGTTCTATATTTGACGATCTTTAAAAAAACCAAACTAATCCTTTGATCATTTCTCAAACAGGACGAAAAGAGTGTAGTTGATACGTTTCAAACATTGTCTTTTTAACATTATGGTTTTCCTCTTTTTATGAAAAATCTTGCTTCGTTTTTTATTAGGGAACACGGTGGTCCAGAGTTGAAGCGCATGTCTTTCAACCACCAGGTGATGGGTTCGTACTCCTTAGGTTGAATAATGAAGTCGAGTGTTTCGTTTAACACCCCCCCCCACCTGGTTCATGTAGGTGGATCGACACCTAGTCCCATCGCAAACTGACGATACAAAGGAGGTCAGGTGTGCAGGTCACAACACTCAACGCACGTTATATACATGTATCCCTTAACTGTTTATAAGACAGCCCTGTCAAAATAAGAAAAATCCTACCATAAACCTCTTGATCATCTCAGTTGTGAATATTAAATCAAAATCCAAACCTGTTGTTTGACTATATGGTACATTTATTTGCTCTGCTTGTAACATTGATTGATTCATTGTATAAATACACAAAATAAATGGAATCTCTTTCTGTGTGCTTTCCAGCGATTTTAAGCGTAATATTAGGAATGCTGTGTGTCTATTTATACGAGGGCGATGCTGTCTCATCTGCCGGCTTTTTTCAAGGCTACGACTTCCTAACCTGGACTGTTATTCTACAACAGGTACAAACAATTTGGGCAGAAATGTCTGGCATATTATGAATGAACACAAATTAAAACGCAATTCTTGTGTGTAAAAAGTGAACTTGGGGAAAATTAACAAAATTGAAGAACTCTTTGATTGAAATATAGAAATGTTTGGTTAGGAAGGATTTTAAAAATTGAATTAGCGTTTATAATTTTCAAGGCCAATGGCCCATATCACATGTAGAAAAACTTTATCAAATCAGAAATTTAAAAAAAAGAAATAAAAAGGACTTTAGATATATATATATATATATATATATATATATATATATATATATATATATATATATATATATATATATATATATATATACATATTATATCTTCAATATACAACAACAATATAACATATTCGTAGTTATTACCGGTACCGGGTATTGGCAATAAAGTTTGAGACATTGAGGATATTTTACTTTGTTGGCGAGTGTCAATGAGTATCATACGTTTATTGGGATTGGCAATAATATACGGTGGGATAAACAGTTTCCTTTCAGTTTCATTTTCAAAGGCTGAGCATACACAAACAAAATGGCATTCATTGTCTATAACTTCTCTCATGCATCTATCACATATTGGTGTATTATTTACATGTACTTTCCATCGAAAACAGGTTGTTGTTTAGGAGCAAATTAAATGTTCTAAGAAGAGTAACACATCGTCCATGACTCTAAGATAAATGCGTGATATTGTATGCTGGTTCGAGGAATGGTGTACTTTGTATCTAAATGTTCATCAAATAGATTGAATTGGAAGATCACTGAGTCTTTTTCTAGAAATATTGTAACACTTCCTATGCTATGTGAGATCCAGACGTGACCACAATCAAGAGAGTATGACATGTTTTTAATCTGAGACGCCCAATTATGTCTGCCTGTTTCGCATTCCCAATAACTTTTCTTAGGGTATCTATTGTCGTTGAGAGAAGTTAGTCTATACCATAATTTTAAGGTTCTGTATTTTTAATCAACACATAATTTAACTCTTCCTGCTTCTCGCTAAAACCTAATTTGTTTGCTGTTATTTTCCCCACTCTTAAAAAGGCTTTCCAGAACTTTACCTGAACGCTTTCAATATCATCATTCATAGCCATAGAGTAGCATTCCTTCAGGCCGTTACGGCTCATTGAGCCTGGGCTTATACCGGTTTCAATAGCGTGAAACGGAACAGGTGATAATAATCACCTCCTGGATAGGACGTCAGTCACGCAGGTTTTTACTTCCAAGTTAGTGCTTGTACCCATTTGCACCTGTTCAGTGGGGAAAACGCGTGCTAAGTGTATTTCCCAAGGAACACAACGTCGGGCCTAATTTTGTCAGGATTCGAACCCGAGACCTCATGATTCCCAGTCCGACAGCCTAACCACTCGGCCACTGATGCCACTAGAGTAGCATTGGTTTGATTTTAATACCACAGATTTGTTTGGCAATGTGGAAATCTAATCCTTGAAATTTATGAAAAAGTATCCTTATTTGCGCCACTAACGCGCATAGCTGTAAGGGCATGATCTTTTAATGGTCTCTATTTACGCCAAAGACGTGTTGAGAGAACCATATGAAGAAAACTATAATAGGATACTGTTTCCAACTTATCATCACCCCAGTACATTTTCATAGTGCCGGAGACAGTCTCCATTTCGAAAGACCATTACTTTACTTTTATACTGCAATCACTGACGCAGCGCGTGTACACCGGAAATAGGGTAATCCTCTATCAAAATAGACCAGATCGTCACCGTCTGGTTATAGCTGGTTTGTCTTCTTGACTGTCATTGTCATTGGTTGACAACCACTTGAAGCCATCTTGAAACTCACTTCAAAACCGCCGTAAGATGCACTGTTTAAGTCCCTAGCTAGGTCGGTATAAATCCTTATGCGAGAGCTTTTACGCATTGAAGCACCTGCTTGAAATGGGGTTCTGTATGGTAGATCGTTCCACTTATTAGATTGAGGCTCTATCAGGGATAAATGGTTTGAGTAATAAGAACGGATAAGTAGATATTTCTTTTTAAATGTTGATGTTCTTAATTAGGTTTTTGTTTCTCAAATGCTAGAATAGCTAAAAAGCATGGTGTTGCAACATCATAGACTGATTTGAAACCTGCCTGTTTAAGAGCAGGTAAGGCTCAGAGTTCGGGGGTGTACAGCAGCTGCAATGGCGTCATGGACGTAGATGAACGTGGCTTCGCTCTTTATACACGGTTACAACGGAATTTTCCTCCCAGACCCGTCAGTCCCGTTGTAACCGGGCTCCACCGAACTACTTCCTGTCTAGCTTTTACTTTATAGTCGTCATTTCTATGACCTTATCAGAATAAGTAAGCAAATATGAGAAGTGTCGCATATGTGAGTTGAATTTGTCAGCTAGCGATTTAGTGGAACAATTTTTCGAATTAAAAATTATTATGTTCTGAAGTATTTTTTTTTAAAGTCCATTTTGTTTGTATTTTTCTAACAACAGGCTTTTCTAGGTCTTATGTCGTCTCTTGTCATGAAATATGCGGACAATCTCCTGAAAGAATTCGCCTCTGCCATAACCATTGTTGCCACCACCGCCATGTCATGTTTTATTCTCAGTGACTTGTTTCCATCCTGGTAAGTTGACCAATAAATTGAATCTTACACAGAATTTTCTATTTAAAGAAGAAAATGTCTTCTTACAATATTTTGAAGCCCAGAGAACCGGTGTTTCTATTACTGTATTAGTTTCTGTATTGTTTCATGCGAAATAAGATCACACCCACGACATGCCCTGGTCTGTCGCGGGCTTTACCTTTGCATTTCAGGCTAGAGAATAGATCTAGTTGTAATAGTAATAGTAATAGTAATAGTAATCATTCATTCATAAAGTGCACACATTCATCTAAATGCTATACGGTGCTGAGAATGAACTTGTGTACAAACACAACACAGAAGCTCATAACATTATTGGAAAAAGTAAGTGAGTAAATAGCAGTACAAATACATTATTATTATTATTATTATTATTATTATTATTATTATTATTATTATTATTATTATTATTATTATTATTATTATTATCATAACAATTTGATGAAATGGAGAACAAAAAGTTTCACAACTTTAGATGTTGGTTTATACTGGAAGTTGTTTATACACAAGGAAACTGTTTATTCGTATTGTTATGCTTTCTTAAATAAATCTATTTTGAGTCTAATTTTGAAAAATGTTAAAATTTCTTGATGATTTGGCATCTTGGCTGAAGTTATTCCACAATTTTGAGCTCCCTGGTGAGAGGGATCTTTCAGAAAGAGCTAATCTGTGTGATGGTACTTTGGGAACATACTCTGTTATCAATTATGTGTAGAAGGCTGGTGCTAAATTGTGTAAACATTTAATTTAATTAATAAGCAGACAACTTTGTATTCAATTTGCTCCATGACAGGCAGCCAATGAAGAGATATGATAATGATAAGGACATGTTGAATGGGCTCTACAGATTTTGTTTAGGAAGTCTAGCAGTAAGAGCTAATCAATCTGGTAACAAAGGAGTGGATTCGATTTTCGATTGATCTAGTAAACTTTTGCCAATATTTCTGAGATGATAAATATAATGACATTTTTGTAACATTTGAAGGAGTTACAATCAGTCTAAATAGACCAAGATATCTGGTAAACATGAAGGAGTGGATTACAATTTTTGTTGCTTTTGCATCTAGTAGTGTTTTAATCACTTGGCGTTGCAGTGGTGAATATTTCTGAGATGAAAATAGTGAGATTGGCAGTGTTGATTTTTGTAACATTTGAATTCATTGACATAATATCTCAGTGTTGAATCACCCGGCATTGTCACAGCAGTGTTGAATATCATTGTCACAGCTGTGCTAATGCTGAATCACTAGCATTGTTTTGAATCATGAATTGTCACAGCAGTGTTGAATCACTCGGCATTGTCACAGCAGTGTTGAATCATCATTGTCAAAAGATTGTTTCACAGCATTGTCACTCGGCATTGTCACAGCAGTTTAATTCATTGTCACAGCAGTGTTGTAGCATTGTCACAGCAGTGTTGAATCACTTCACAGCATTGTGTTTTAATCACTTGGCGTCGTCACAGCAGTGTTGAATCACTCGGCGGCGTCACAGCAGTGTTGAATCACTTAGCATTGTCACAGCAGTGTTGAATCACTCAGCATTGTCACAGCAGTGTTGAATCACTCGGCATTGTCACAGCAGTGTTGAATCACTTAGCATTGTCACAGCAGTGTTGAATCACTCAGCAGCATTGAATCACTCAGCAGCAGTGTTGAATCAGTCACAGCAGTGTTGAATCACTTGGCATTGTCACAGCAGTGTTGAATCAGCAGTGTTGGCGGCATTGTCACAGCAGTGTTGAATCACTCGGCATTGTCACAGCAGTGTTGAATCAGTCGGCATTGTCACAGCAGTGTTGAATCACTCGGCATTGTCACAGCAGTGTTGAATCACCCGGCATTGTCGGCAGCAGTGTTGAATCACTTAGCATTGTCACAGCAGTGTTGAATCACTTAGCATTGTCACAGCAGTGTTGAATCACTCGGCATTGTCACAGCAGTGTTGAATCACTTAGCATTGTCACAGCAGTGTTGAATCACTTAGCATTGTCACAGCAGTGTTGAATCACTTAGCATTGTCACAGCAGTGTTGAATCAGTCGGCATTGTCACAGCAGTGTTGAATCGGTGTCACAGCAGTGTTGAATCATAGCATTGTCACAGCAGTGTTGAATCACTTAGCATTGTCACAGCAGTGTTGAATCAGTCGGCATTGTCACAGCAGTGTTGAATCACTCGGCATTGCAGCAGTGTTGTCACAGCATTGTCACAGCAGTGTTGAATCACTTAGGCATTGTCACAGCAGTGTTGAATCACCCGGCATTGTCACAGCAGTGTTGAATCACTTAGCATTGTCACAGCAGTGTTGAATCACTCGGCATTGTCACAGCAGTGTTGAATCATGGCATTGTCACAGCAGTGTTGAATCACTTAGCATTGTCACAGCAGTGTTGAATCACTAAGCATTGTCACAGCAGTTGAATCACTTGGCATTGTCACAGCAGTGTTGAATCACTCGGCATTGTCACAGCAGTGTTGAATCACCCGGCATTACAGCAGTGTTGAATCACTCGGCATTGTCACAGCAGTGTTGAATCACTTAGCATTGTCACAGCAGTGTTGAATCACTTAGCATTGTCACAGCAGTGTTGAATCACTTAGCATTGTCACAGCAGTGTTGAATCACTTAGCATTGTCACAGCAGTGTTGAATCACTTAGCATCGTCACAGCAGTGTTGAATCACTCAGCATCGTCACAGCATTGAATCACAACAGTGTTGAATCACTCGGCATTGTCACAGCAGTGTTGAATCACTTCGGCATTGTCACAGCAGTGTTGAATCCCGGCATTGTCACAGCAGTGTTGAATCACTCGGCATTGTCACAGCAGTGTTGAATCACTCGGCATTGTCACAGCAGTGTTGAATCTTGGCAGCAGTGTTGAATCACTCGGCATTGTCACAGCAGTGTTGAATCAGTCGGCATTGTCACAGCAGTGTTGAATCATTGTCACAGCAGTGTTGAATCACTCGGCATTGTCACAGCAGTGTTGAATCACTCGGCATTGTCACAGCAGTGTTGAATCACTCGGCATTGTCACAGCAGTGTTGAATCAGTCGGCATTGTCACAGCAGTGTTGAATCACTCGGCATTGTCACAGCAGTGTTGAATCACTCGGCATTGTCACAGCAGTGTTGAATCACTCGGCATTGTCACAGCAGTGTTGAATCAGTCGGCATCAGCAGTGTTCAGCATTGTCACAGCAGTGTTGAATCACCCGGCATTGTCACAGCAGTGTTGAATCACCCGGCATTGTCACAGCAGTGTTGAATCACTCAGCATTGTCACAGCAGTGTTGAATCACCCGGCATTGTCACAGCAGTGTTGAATCACATTGGCATTGTCACAGCAGTGTTGAATCACCTGGCATTGTCACAGCAGTGTTGAATTGTCACAGCAGTGTTGAATCACTTAGCATTGTCACAGCAGTGTTGAATCAGTCGGCATTGTCACAGCAGTGTTGAATCACTTAGCATTGTCACAGCAGTGTTGAATCACTTAGCATTGTCACAGCAGTGTTGAATCACTCGGCATTGTCACAGCAGTGTTGAATCACTCGGCATTGTCACAGCAGTGTTGAATCACTCGGCATTGTCACAGCAGTGTTGAATCACTCGGCATCATCACAGCAGTGTTGAATCACTTGGCGGTGTCACAGCAGTGTTGAATCAGTCAGCATCATCACATCAGTGTTGAATCACTTGGCGGTGTCACAGCAGTGTTGAATCGCTCGACGTCGTCACAGGAGTGTTGAATCGCTCGACGTCGTCACAGCAGTCTTGAATCAATGTTGTTGCTCTTGCTTCATGTCCCTCTCTGAAAACTACAAAGATCTGCATGTTGTCGGCCGTGCTTAGAGATCATGGTACTTAATGGCGCCGTACAGTGTAAATAAAAGAGACCCCAAGCGGGAACCTTGGGGGACTCCAAGATGAAGAGGTGTGAGTGATGATGTTACACCGCCAGTGGGAGGTGACTTTGAAGAAATAGTGCTGTTGGTATCAATTTGTATTGTGTGACTTCATTCTTTTAGGCTGCATGTTATCCACTGAAGTCCACTTCCTCAATGCCGAAGAGGTTTTGCATGCGATTTAGGAGAATGTCTTGGTCAATCGTATCGAATGCGGCACTTAGGTCGAGAGAAGTACTAGTGCCACTCAGCTCATTCCTTCAGCATGGCGGGTGGTGTCGTTATGGACCCGTAGAAGTGATGTTTCAGTACTGTGTATGTATGCGACAGTATACGGACTGACTGGAATTCAGAACTGGTCTCTCGAGAGAAGATATGCATTCAGTCTTTTTGACACTTTTTTCTATGAGTTAAGATATGTAATTGAGGTTTGATACTGGCCTTAAATTGCTGAAAACTTTTGTATCAAGTGTTGATTTCTTCCAATGAGGCCTTACAAGGGCATGCTTGAAGGTGTTCGGCAAGGCAGTCACCTGGGGTTTTTCATTGACAATAGATGTTCCAGATAGTGAGAGTTGTTTGAAAAATCTTTTGATGACCCAAGTAGGTACACACACAGTCTAGTTCATGGCTTTTATTTGGGGATCCAGAGATCAATTTCATCATGCATCCTTCATTAGTGGGTTGAAATCAAGGTAATGAATGTTCTGTTATTGATTATTGTAAATCATTTCAAACGATGTGAATGTCACCAGAGTTTTTGCAATCTTGTCGGAGAAAAGTTTGAAAATGTGCACAAACATTTCCAAAATTTGCCATTGATGACCTTGATTTGCAATACAATCAAAGAAAAAGGGATACAAATTTAAATCAGTTAAAACAACATATGTACATGTATATATATATATATATATATATATATATATATATATATATATATATATATATATATATATATATATATGTATATATGTATTATGCTTTACATTTATATCTCTGTCATCTGTATGCAAATCAGAAATCCTAATGAAATACCTATTCATTAACTTTTTGCAATTGTTTCTACATTCCTCAGTTCGTTTTTGTTGGGTAGTCTCGTGGTGATGGGATCAGCATTGCTTTACAATGTAGACAGAAGTATTGACGTACATTCACCCGAAGCACTTATATGAAGGCAGAAAGTCTAACAACAGACTCATTGCATGTATTTATAAAATACCAAAGGTAACAGAACAATTGCACTGTAAATCTGAACAAAGATCACACTGAATGATCTATGATGACTGTCAGAGATTGAGTAGCGTTCTGTTGTGTTTTTTAAATATTATTATTATTATTATTATTATTATTATTATTATTATTATTATTATTATTATTATTATTATTATTATTATTATTATTATTATTATCATTATTATTATTATTATTATCATCATTATTATTATTATTATTATTATTATTATTATTATTATTATTATTATTATTATTATTATTATTATTATTATTATTATTATCATTATTATTATTAGTATTATTATTATCATTATTATTATTAGTATTATTATTATTATTATTATTGACACTAACAGCATTTCAAAGGACTTCCATGGGAATCAAATATCCTGAGATAAAAAAAGAATTTGATTTCTAATCGACTTCGTTGCCACATTTTCATTTTTTAAACATTGAAAATAAGGAGCAATCTGTAGATATTTGTCTATTCCATCACCATTCAAACACCATCAGCAAACAAACGCTTCTTCCGCATATAAAAAGGAAACAAGAACATCGCAGAAAAATATCGATCAATATCTCTGACATGTGTGTGTTGCAAACTCTTGAAATATATTATATGTAAGCATATCCTGCGTTACATGGAAAACATCTTTTCAACATGGCTTCAGATCAGTGCCGGACTAACCATTAGGCAAATAAGGCAGGTGCCTTGTGACCGACCTTAAGTCCAGGCCATAAATACAAAAATAAAGTAACGCTCTGATAATTATCAGGTAATGACAAAAAGTCCGGGCAGTGGACAAGTAAGCACATGTACGGGAAGTAGACGATCCTGCCCATCATGAGTCTCCTGCTGCCTTGCAGGCGGGTTTTAGCTGACCAAAGGCTAAGGAGTTCACTCTGACAGAAAATAACAACCTGCTGCCTTGCAGGCTGGTCTTGAATGACCAAAGGGTAAGGGAGGTAACCCTGACAGAAAATAACAAGGCCTGGTAGAGGGCCTCAAGGTGGCAGCCCCACCATCTACCTAGGGCATAGTGAGCTAAGGCAGCAGGAGACTTGTGGAGGGCGGGATCATCTACTCCCCATACAGGTGTCTACCTGTCCACTGCCCCGATGATTAAATCATGGCTCTATTTTAACTGATTGAAACAATCACTGTGACTTGTTTATTAAATTGAATGAGCTTGAAATTAAAATTTCAGCTTTGATTTTTCTTAGTTTGTGCCGTATTTTGGTGTTATTCGTTACTTGTTTATTTGTGTCATGATGATACAACAAATTATAGGCTTACTCTATAATCAAATTAGGATACTGGAAACATTCAAAAAGGGCAGTGTTCACATGATGTGGTGAACAAATCTATCAATTCATGTAAAATATATTTAACATACTCCTGTAGTTTTTATTTGGGATATTATTAGTATTATCATAGTGGAATACAGTGAAAATGAAACGTCACAGCTAATTGAAGGTTTCATAATTATGTTAGATGTCATTTATGACTTTTTACAATGTTGGAAGATAAATGTATTCATCATAAATTTATTAACATGAGTTATATTGACAAATAACACTTGCGTGCAATTATGTAGGTATTTACTGTGATGAATAATTCAAAGTATCGAATTATATTATATTATCATAATGCCAAATTTGGTCACCATTATTAATAATGATGATCAAATTTGACATTATGATAATATTAAATGCCAATTAAATGCCTGGAAGTCGCAGTGTTTTATTATTCACTGCTATTTGCGACATGAAGTGATCGCAATTATTTGTAGTCACATGTCAGTCAAGGAATAAAATTTTTACATGAAGGTGAGGATTTCATGTGTTTAAATAGTGTTTTTCATTGTATACGATTTGTTTCAATATACAACAGAATGCCTTATGACAAAATATTGTCTTAATTTGCAGGTGTTAAGCTGGAGAACAAGGATGTTGGTAGGAGTGAAGCAGCCAGAATTTGCCAAGCTAAAAAAAAAAAAAAAAGGCGAATGTCAAAGCTTACCTCCAGAAGTACCCCAAGAACAGCAGGCAGGCAAAGAGGAGTGTGCTGTAACATAAAAATGGCACAAAATGCCAATGGCAATCTCCATTCTCAGAGGAACTGTAAAATCTCGGACAGTGCGCTGGGCAGCACAAACAAAATTGGCTTTTAAGTCTGTCAAGAATGTCAGAAGTAAACTTTCCTTTTTTAAAAATTGAATAAGAAACTGATGGCAAAATCAGGACATCACTTCAATGAATGAAATTTCTCTCTAATTCCAAAAACCAAAAGTTTGTGGTGTAGGAAACGACCTGCGCAGCATCGCTGTTGACATTCCATTCCTGAAATCTGGCTCAAACTCAAAGACAAAGCCAAAAAAAGACACTTTGGGGAAAAAAGTGATGTTTATAATGACTATAGGCTTACTATGAAAAGAGTTTCCTTACCGCCAGCATCTCATTACAATGTGTCATTGATAATATCATTAATATCAACATTTAAAAGGCACCATCCCGCAGATATTTTGTTGTCAAATAACGCATTGTGATCTACTTTGTCAAAAGCTTTTGAAAAATCTACTAAGGGATGGCATTTGTTTGGCCTCCTTGATTTAGGGAATTACTGAAACGTGTTGTAAAAAGCTGAGTTGCACAACTTCATATTTTGTTTCTTTTGTTTTAAAATTTCAATTTGGATATCTGTTAGTGTTAGGATGCTATGTTTATTAATAACTGCCAAGTTATCACACTGAAGGTCGAGAAGCAGGTCTACATTTTTTCTCGTGATTTCTTCTTTTGTAGTGTATAGTACTAAATAGTAGATAATACGATGGACTATGTTGCATATGCATGTCCAGTCATTTGGAATGTGGCCTACTTTATTTTTAAAGAATGTTTTGCAAGATGTCATTTATTTTGAAATTTGTTTATTTCATCATGAACATTATATTAAATATTTTAATACCTTATCTACATGAATGTTAAATAAAATTATTAAAATGTTTGTAACATTTCTGAACATAAAATTAAATTAAATTACAATACAACAAGCCAAATCATCCATATCTTTGTTGTTTTTGGGTTTTTTTAATTTTATTATAGCATTCTCCGCTTCTTTCCTATTGTGGTACATGTATTAATATTGATTAAATATTAGACGACCATTTTGGAGAAGACATTGGTTTGACTAGATTTAATTTCCCAGATTGTGAACTGAGTCTATAGTAGCATATTTTTACACATGAATCATGAATGCTGAATTGGTGAATGAGGTGAAGCAAACATGAAGAGAGCCTTTCTTAAGGGACTTACTTAATGAAAGTTAATTAATGCCATTTCCGACAGGCTCATAATAACTGAGAATAAAGTATCGGTTGCAAGTCTGACATTACTGACAACTGACAGTAGTGAGACTGACACAGTGCCACATTGTGTTTATAAAAGCACACGTAGAGATAATTTTTATGCCTCCATGTAACCTGGATGATCTTGATATTCTATGGCCATGAATCAATGTAAGAGGAAGTGATTGTAGTATAATACAGTCTCAGTAGACCAGCTTATCTATAAACTTATATTTATAAATTTCATCACAAAATGCTGTTTCATTCAATGGCTGTTCAATATCTTGATGCAAAACTTCAAGCGGAAATCTTAAAAGAATTTATGGGTGTGTATCCAAGTTTCATAGCTATAGCTATAGCAACACACATTTTATAGACATGGGAAACTTACTTATAAAATGTACCTCGTACGCAGTCATGTCGATGATGTCAGGTGCAAACAGGCCAGGTAAAAAAAACACTACTTTCACAGAGACAAAAAGGTCAGGCATATGGTTTTCTTCGACGCTGTAGGTGGAATGTTTCTATGGCCTGTCCCAACAGGTAGGCCTACTACTATTACTATTATTTTTTAATTAACGCCTAGTATTATAAAATGGTTCTACAAGAAAAATTGAGACCAACTATTTGCAAAAGGTGACCCGTTCTGGTGGAATCTGGAGTCGTGTTCCACCACGACAATGCTTCCATCCACAAAGCCAGGATAGTAACTTAACGTTTGGACTGGTAGTGTTACACATGGGAAACGTTGGAGCATCCATGCTACTCACCTGATCTGGCTCCCTTTGAGTCGTGTGACTTCCATGTTCTCCCCAAGATGAAGGAACACCTTTGTGGGCAAACATTTTAACCAGAAGGAGACATTAAACTTGCCACAAAGAGGTGATCAGGTACCTGGACAAAGTCACTTACTTCACTACATTTGAGTTGGTTATGACAAATGCAAGTGCACTGAAAACATCGGTGGTTGCGTTGAATAGAACATAAGATAATGGGATGTTGTGCCAAATTTCATATCATTTGTTCAGATAGTTTTCATTTATGAAAGTGGAAAACGTATTTATGAAATGGAGCTCGAATATAAATTTATATAGATTAAGTATTCTTTAGTCATAAACTTTATTGTTTGGCTTATGTTACATTTACAAGAAGGAAAAAGGACTCAAATCACAGATACCATACATAGAGCACTGCTTTACAAACAGGGGTTATATCTTTCCATAAGGAAAGTCTGTTGTATTTTTTTAGCTGGAAACATATCATAAAATATGCCTGTGCTCTCTTGACAAAGTTTGATTGCATTAAATATTATTTTGTGCTTCGAATCTATTGATCTGTTCATTTGATTAGTTTGAAGGCAGAAAACTATTTACATCTTCTGCCTGCCCCTGTCGCATTTACTGTGTCCCTTGCCTCAACTGTTATATCATCATCATAATCATCTTATATAATAATAATAATAATAACAGGGAATACAGCCATGAAAAAAAAAAAAATATTTCAACTTCAACACAGCACAAGCCTCATTCACTGAAAATTCTGATGCATGTAGAAAAAGTGAAGATAACAAGCAGACATCGACTATTGACGACACTTTTCAATTTTATTGATTGTTGTAAGGCGAGTTTAAAAAACAACAAAAAACCTCCAGAGAGCAGTTTATTATGCTTCGTCCATCAATTTGTTATGATATGATTGATGTACCATTATAAATTTATTTAAAAAACAGTTAACAGGTTAGACAAGTGTTACTGTTACGTCTTATGACGCACTGTAGTTCTACCCGTCTTTCCTAAGGAATGGCATCTAGTATTTAGACCAATTTTATCTCAACATCAAATAGTTATAATATTACAAAGTCGTAGACAAAAAGATAATTTATTGGACATGCACTGCCATAAAATAAGGTTCTCTTTGCAAATTTTGATGATTGGCTCACAAACGTTCTTATTAAAATCCAGGATCCTGGTTGATTCAAAGAGTATGCTATTTTTATCTTCAAAACATGAATGTCACTAATGTCAGTCATATCATTTTTTTTGTGATACAGCAACTGTTCTACATAACGTGAGGTTTACAGATCTTGAGATTCAAATAAATTCAAAGATAATGACTTGAGTTTGAGATACTTGAGACAAAAAACAAACAAAAAACACAAATCAAAGACTGAACTGAAAGTCAACAGAATAAAAGTTATATTTGTTTCATTGACTGTTGACATTAACACCGTCCACCATATGTGGTAATCGCACAAGATCATGAAATAAGATACAACAGTAAGATGAAAGACATGAGAAACAATGACAGAAAAAGTCCATTTCATTGAAATATGCCTCACCCACCATACACGTGATTCTTAGGGTGAAAAAGGACTCGGAGGCAAGGTCTCTCAACCAAAAGGTTGTGTGTTCAAGCCCCACGGTTTTAGTTTTCTCAGTTCTTTGAGTAAAACCCAGTAAAATAAAAAAAGAAATCTCAGGGTGAATAAAGAAGAAGCAACAAGAGAGAGTGAGAGTGAGAAAGGCGGAAGGTGAAAGGGAATGAGTAGGACCTTCCAGCAACATTCGCCAATTTTGTGGGCACAAAGGGAAAACATTAAAACATTTCAGTGGTGCCCGCCTAAAGCCAACCAGGATAAAAGTTGGATTTATTGCAATTTACCCTGTCCCCTATAAGCCGGGTAGATTAAGTTTGATCGGAATTTACCCAATCCACCATATGTGGTGCTCTCATGGTGAATTTAGAGGAAACTGCAGGATGAAAGATAAGTGAAAGTAGAATCAAAGGAAAGAAGTGAAACGTACCAGCAGCATCCGCTAACCGCCCACGGAATTGAGAGGAAACAGTAAGATGAGAGGCATGTGAAAGAAAGACGGAAGGGAGTAGGACTTCCCACTAAATAGTAACACCCGCCAACAGCCACAGAAGAATGAAAGAGGTACTATTCCATGGATTATAATTATGACAGTACAAGTAAAATTCTTTTTACAAAATCGAAAAAATCAAGGTGAAACATAGGTTTGTAATCATGCATTATTCATATTTTAAAAAATGTCTCAAAATAAAATTAGTGCAAAACTAAAAAGAATCACATTCTTAAAATAAATACATTTACAAATTTATTTTCAGGAGTTGAGATCATATATTTGATTTGATTCTGAAATAGATCTTTGCTTAATTTGGTCAAAAAGTATAGCACATTGTTATGCCTTAGGGCAATAAGATCAAAATAGTTTTCTAACTTTGTTCCTTTCGGGTCAGGAAAGTGCACACACACACACATGTGCACATACAAGACAATACATTTTCCTGTTTTTTTTTTTCTCTGGGACATTGACAATGCAATACAATGCAAACAAATTCACGTGGTTTTGTTAATTTGAGACAACACACTCAACAAGAACAAAAGAAATAAAATGAATATCAACCATGTGAAGGCCATAAAGGTAACAGTAAATCTTCACTACTAGTAATAATAAATAAACTTTTTAACAGCAAAACACAGATGTATTCACCGAGTTACAATTGCATTGAGACAATATTCAAGAAACATAACAAGCCAGCAAAAAAGCTTTGTTATTCAACAGCTGAACATGGGTCAAAATTGTTTTCAAAAGTGACCGTTTTTATGGTAAAAACATGTTTCATACTCGTTATACAGGGTTTCAGTTTGTTTCTTCGTCCTTTTCCCAATATTTATATATGTACAGTCACGTCTCGATAGTCCAGACTTTGATAATCTGAATGTTTCGACAAGTCTAACCAAGTCGCTCGATTTGACTTTCCTAACACCACTTCCGCCATACAATTTAGCAACATGGCATCACAGCCAAGTGATTGTCGTGCCACATAATCCAGGCAGACGGATAGACGCGGGTGGATGTCAGTTCATACCAGACACAAAGCATCGCCGCTGCTCATTCAAGGTTATGGTTACGGGCATTGAGGCAACGGGGAAAAGACGATGAAAAGAAAAACAAGAACAAAAAACGAAACAGAAAAAATGCACCAGGCCTTCATTACTGTAATTTCTGAGGGCTTTTGCTGATTCCATATGTGTCATTTTGATCAGCGATTCAGTAACCCGGATATTACAATAATCTGGACAAATTGCTCCGAACAGAGGTGTTTGGAGAATCAAGACACGACTGTATTTTCAAAAGGGCAAAATATTCAGTGCGATAAAAGTCTCGAATCAACATATTGAATTTTTCCTTTCTTAAAAATACGAACAAATAACCGTATATAAAGTGTAAAAAGATTATATATTAGATGAAAATGTATAATATAAATAATTTGAGTAATGGAGATTCATCAAATTCTCATAACATTGTTCATTATAGATGTAAAAAGTCCTTTGAGATAACTGTTGTTGGGCATAAAAAAATGTCATAGCTGTCTTCAGTCTCAAAAATAAAAACTTGTCTCATAGTCATATTAACTCACTATCAGATATTTTAGACCTGATCAATTGAAAACTTTCTGGTTCGGATGTTTTATTAAAAAATCATGCTGTACTAACTAGCTTTTCTAGTTAGTCTCAAAAAACCTATATTGTGCGCAAAAATAATTTTTGTGATATCTCATGAGGTTTAGACCGTTTTGTAGTTGAAAGATAAGCTCATTATTATGAAAATGATTTTTTTTCACACCACCTCTACACTACATTCTAGACAGTGGGTGGGTCTGAATGATGACTAATTTGTCAGGTGTCATCTTTCCGTTTTTAGTCCTGGTTGGTCTTCATCACTGTCGCTGACATCAAATGAAACTAGTGTTTACATTTAGATCTAGTGTACATGTTGAATCTGTATTGTTAAAAGACGGAAAATGGTCGAGAAGCAGATAAACGACCAAGCCCACTTCTTTCACATAAAGAGCATTTTCTACAAGGGGAAACCACTCCAGTTTTGGCGAGGTGTAAACTAAGGGATTGTGTACTTGTGCAAGGTTGCCAGGGCCTGTATGTTTAGTCATTGTCGGAAATAAATAGAAAAACTTTGGCACCTGTAATGGCCTCAGCAGCCAGAAGTTTATGTGTTGGCCTTGAATCTCAAGAAAATTGATGTAAACAAATAAAATAATAACCAAAGGGATACTTGGTGTGATATGATGCATTTAACAACAACAAAAATGTTTTTTTCTCCACCAGATCTCTAATAAGTTTCTATTAAAATCATGAGATTCAGATTCAAAAGTGAAAAGCATTGAAACAGTACTTGTTTAAAAAAATCCTTTTCAAAACTGGTGGTGTTTAAAAAGCCCCAGGGAAAATATACATGAAATATTGAAAAGGTTTGTAGATGTCTTCTTCACTCCTTAAGAGACTGAAGCCTCATACCTCTAGGCTTATATCTTGGCATCAAAGACTGGATCATAACCTCACAAATAGATGATAGATTGTAGAGTGGTCTGAAGTTCCAGTCACGTTCGGCATTGCTAGCATCAAAAGACTGAGGCCATGAGTCAGCTGTGGACATCAAAAATAAAGATATAAATACTGATGTGATATACAAAAAATCCTTCAGGGCAAGATAAGAGACACTGATAAAAAAAAATTATCATTATTTCTTGTTAGAAGAATATTATCTGTATGATGAAATCAAATAAAAAACATACATTAACGCAGTCTAATGTTCTGTGAAGAGCTGGAGACAGCAATCTCCACCTTGAGAGGGGGGGTGGGACTGGCGAGTTTTGGACCAAAAGTCCCAAAAGGTTGATTTTCTGTTGTTTGCACTTTCAGGTAGAACGATCATTTATCTACAAGTTCATGGCAGAAATATGTCCATACGATGTATTTTTTTTTTTTTTACAAAATATTTTGAAGGTAAAAACAGTCAAAATTTTGACGTAAATTACCCTAATACTGACTGAGAAAATGGCAGTAAAAACCCGTATATTTGCGGTTAATCGCCAAATGTGGCAACACACGATTTGACCTTGTTTTGCCAACGCTGATCTACGCATCTACCATCGCTGTGTGATATAAGAGGCGTTGTGCGTCAGTGTGTATGTTAACATGCGCACAAGCATAGAATATAGAGGGGGGGGGGAACTGGTCATTCCAACGTGTTTTCACAACAGTGCACATCTAAACCTAGATTTATAATCCTATTTACATAAGTAACAATGCCAGAAACTGTCAAAAGAGAGAGTAAGGGTGCTGCTACAACAAGGGAAACTCGTCTGAAGTGTTCGTTTGTGTTATTTTCTGTTGATTTTTTTACTTGCATTTTTCTCTAAATATAGTTTTTTTCACACTAAAATTCTATCTCCTCCGCCATTTACGGAACGATTTGTATTATATTTGGCACACAGGTTCCTCTTGTCAATGTTAATAGAATGACGCCAGTTTTTTTATATACTGTAAACTTTTTGAGAATTTTTTTTTTTGGTAATAAAAACGCCATTTTTGTACATTTGCGATATATAGTATTTTCAAAAATTCATTAAAAAAAACAACTATCCAAAATATTGAAAAAAACCCGACGTCACTCTTTAGATATTGAATGGAAAAGACAATCTACACAGGTTTTGAGTGATTTTATCCATAACTAAAGGAAGAGATGGATTTTGAAAATTGAGTCAAAATCCAAGATGACGGCCGTTTCTATGGTAACCAAGGACGCTACAAATATTTCAATGATATAGGATAATTGTATTTTGACAGTTACTCATGTACATACTAAAATCAAAAAACCTAAACTCAAAAGCAAAAAAATCGCCTGGCCCTTAGGAGACAACAAAAAGACCTCTTTGAACTCATATCTTGGCGGTCTCCAGAGGGACGACTGGAGATTTAATCCGGATACTCGTATAAACTCATGAACTCAGGACTCAAAAAAAGGAGGAAGGGGGAAGGAGAATGAAGCTGACTACTGATCATAAAACTAGGTGGCTGTTATATCAAGCAATATTGGTTCTAATTCACTTTTAATCTAGACCATCATCATTCCTTCATCAATAACAGTGTGATTCTCATTTGCATTGGCTATGGTGACGCAAAATCTTAGGCGGTGACCACTACATAAAAAATACCTACTGAAAATACATCTACAACCACAATTAAATAAACACACAAACCTTACTTCAATTTCAAGATATTCAGTTGAGACCAGGGAAAGACCCATTTCTTGAATAAATATAAATATCAGTGACCGTGATACTAGTATTATATATCATGGTAGCTGCAGACTTTCACCCTAATATCTCTAGTCTCTGCCATTAACTTATACATAGCTGCCAATCTCCAGAGCCACTTGAGAGGGAAATTTGATTACAAAATCAGGGACAATGTACAAAAATAATTTTTTAGTAAAAATGGAACAAATAGACAATGAAGGAGTTCTGCTGAATTTCAAATTTCAAACTACATGCACTCGTTTAGCATTAAAACCCACTTTCACACGGTGCATGAAGGTTCACATGAAGTCCCTAATGGACAAAAAAGACCCCAGATCCGTTTTTATTAAATATTGTTTTACAGTGGATGCCTTGAAGTCGAGTCTGTTAGGTCGATTTTCATCTTGCCGCTTATGGTATATTGACAGTGATGCAATCCGCAGATTTTACAGCCTTTGGCTGGACTCAATATCCACAGGGGTATCACCAAAATGCTCTTCAAAGATCAGCTTTGACGGTTCATCTTTCAAAGCTACTTCAATAAAAGGGTCACCAGAATGAGTCTGATGACGCTTCTGAGCTTGCTCATCACGCCGCAGATCTTAGTGCTGTGGCAATTTTGAATGCACGCAGAGCAATGCTACCAGTCAAACTTCATCCTCCGCTTTTCTCCCCTCCCCCGACCAAGATTGACCCAGACACCATATTATTGATATGGTGTCCCACCTGATTAAGTGAGTGTAGACCACACTGCCTGCTTGTCTTAGCAGAAGCCTGGGACAAAGAGGCATTTTGGCTAGACACCCCAGCAGGGTGCTCCACCTCAACCTTCAGGATTCCCTTTTCCTGCATCATGGGTCACACCTTACGAGAAAAGACGAGGTGCCCACTAAAGGGAATTCAAACCCCAAAAGAAGGACCAAGAAGTAGAAAGAAGAGAAGATGGAGACAAAACGATAGAACAAGAATGAGTGGATGGATAGAAGACAAAAGTAAGAGAACAAAGATGTCAACTTTGTGTCACAAAAGGGCGTGTAATGCATAGGCGATAGCGATAGCCTGCCTTGTTGCCACTTGCAGCCTACAACAGACACGGTGGGACATCCTTAGTCGCCTTCTACGACACGCATAGAAAGAAAACGACGGGGTACCTATTCCACTCCTCTCCTATGTTGGAGAGGTCCCGGGCTCCCATGGTCTATACGAGTTTTATGTCATTGTGCATACAAATTTGTTTCATGTAAAGCCACTTTGAAAAAGACAATTACTTTCCATAACTTGTCAAACCAGGAATTTTTCAAGTGGTAAATTGCACTTTATGATAAAATTTACATGATTCAACTCATTTTTCAACACTTCACATATTCAGGTTTCTCTTGGTATTATAGTTTATATCTGAAGGTTATACTCAAGTTCAATTCATTGTTTTAGTCTTTACAACGTTCTTATCCTCGGGAGTGATGTTCTCTACTATTAATGTAAAATCATCTTTTCAAGATAAAAAGAAAGTAAATGCAATTATCAGACTTCTGAAATTTGAAATAAAGGTGGTTGCTCAACTTTGATAAGTATTTTGCATATCCTTTTGTCCTCTTTTGTAACAGTAACTTTTGACATTGACTCATAATATTAATTATCGAAGACCATCTATGAAATTTTCTTCAGATAATTTGAAATTATTTCGGAGAAAGAGAGTGCCCCAGGCAAACAGATACACACTTATCTAAATTTTTATGAGTGTCGTTAAATATGATTTATACCGATTTCCTGTCTGCTGTCGGGTTCATAGTTGATCTCCAAATCCGGCACAAATTTCCGTATCTGATTGGCCAGCTCCTCTGGAGTGAAATCTGTGCCACTGACATTGTATGTTCTCATTGTCAATTTTGAATCTGGGACCTGAAGGAAAGAACATTTTTTCAGTAAACTCATCCCAGCTCATCAACCAAGTCAGAGAAATTACAAAAAGTTAGCAACATTAAGACACACAAAAAAACATGAATCAAATATCTGAATTTTAAAGAGCAGCACACTGAAATCCTTTATATGAAGGCATGTCTGTACCAAACTCAGTCAAATCAAGAAAAGTTATGAAAGGGAAAGATCAACATGAATTTTGACATCAATGGAGAAAGAGGAGACTATTAACTAAAATAATTAAATCACATGGCGACTATAATTGCTGCTTTGAAGCTCGATTGCACGCACGTTGAAATAGGTACTGTAAAAATTGTAATTGTACCTCTAGAAAGTCTAACGTTGAGGTGAGGATGTCATCAATATACATCATAGGAAGTCTTGTGTCTGGTTTCAGGAAACAGTTGTGAACTTTTGTTGTCAAAGCATCATGAAACATTGTCAAAGCATAATCTGTGTAGAAAGAAGGAGAAAGTAAAACACATTGTTCCTTCAAGCAGAGCAATTTCAAATCAATTTGATAAACTGTTTTATAAATAAACTTTAGCTAAAGGGACACGAGTGTATCAATAGCGTGACACAAGCAAGTTGTATAAAGTCAATAATTACTGTAAAAAGGAAAGAAAAAAGAAATTTACAGGGTCTTTTCTAGAGCTTTTATTGATCTTCCCTTTCTACACCTTCCTGTGCTGTTCTACTTGCTTGCCCCCCCCCCCATCTTTCTCTCTCACTATCCTGATATTCAAATTTCAGAACTCAGTGCGAACAAGATAGCCTGCAATGCAAGATGTATAGAGTGGTTTTGTGGCACATGAAGTTGTCCCATGTATAGGATTTGAATACCGTTGAAAATTTCTTTTCTTTTTCATTCAATGTCAAAATTTTTAAAAATCCCAGGCTTCTTTACTGAAGATTCACCACATTAGTTCTATCAAAGTTGGATGGAAACACCAAAGCCCTTTCCCACCCCCAACTCAAGATGTTGTGCACATCACAGATCCAATAGGGCTATTATAAAGTACTAAGTAGGCAAATGTGTAAACAGTTATCAGAGCCTAAAGACTATTGTTTATGATGGACATAGATGAATGAAAGAAAGGATGAAAGCATCCTGGCATGCTTGGCACGTTATGGCAGGCTATATTTGGTAACTGGAATAGAAATGGTGATAAAATAACTTCAGCCGCCCATCCTCCACAAACCTTTTAACAAATGAATCAAGCCTTTATAAGATTTTAAGCCTACATCTAGGACAGAATACTTTCACAGAAGGAATTTATGACAACAAAACTAGATCTAAATTATGGTTTTCATGTGGAAAGAAGAGTTAGGTTTAGATCTAAGTATGCCTAATTAGTTTAGATTTGGACTGAAATGCAAGATAAAAAATGTAGATTTAGGATTTACAACTAATTGAACTCAAAGCTCCTCTCCCGGTTCAAGTGGTAATGGTGTCACCTTTATAAGATCCGAGTGGTGCAGTTTTATGCATTGCCCTAGCTTTTCAGCAACTTGGCACCTAAGCATAAACTTTAATATTATGTGAAATGCTCTAACCTGTTGTGCCACCGCCAGGTTCGTCTGTTGAAATGACGCCAGGGTACCGCAAAGATCTAAAATCAAGACCAAACTTGTGATGGTAGTACTGAAAAGAGAATGTTAAGTACCAAGATTTTTAAAAATTAGAAATGAACAAATACATACACATATAACATTTATGCAAGTGTGTTTGTTATTGTTAACCATCAAGATAATGACCACACTCTTAAAATGTGTGTAATAATTTATTTGGGCCTTGTTCGTTAATGTGATGTTAACTCTGTTCACCATTTCTCAGGGTTCAATTCTGACTAGGTGGATCATGTGTTGATCTGGACATCTCAAACCCACCTCCCCAATGATTTGATGTACATAAGAAACATCATCCTCAACCACACCTTGAGAATCATAAACTTTAAATTAAGGAAGTGATTATTTAGGCGAAAAGTTAATAGAGGAAACTGGGGTCATTTCACTTATTTAGCCAAAAAGTTAATAGAGGAAACCGGGGTCGTTACACTTATTTAGGCAAAAAGTTAATAGAAGAAACCGGGGTCGTTTAGTCACTTATTTAGGCAACCATGAAGAAATTGATAGTATGGTAGGCTAAAAACTCATATAGTATGGGAGGAGCTGGGATGAAATATTAGATTTTTCAAACCCAATTAACTTTTGCATATTTAAAATAATATATTCAAACAACTTTTAACATAAAAAAGATAAACCATGATATTACTTTGGCACTATTCACATATTCTAGGTAGAAAATTTGAGGTTTGAACTGAGGAAGTGAAGCTATTTTGATTTGATAACAGACACATTAGCTTACTTTCGATGATGTGTGCAAGGATTATCAATCGAGTACAAAATCATGGAATCCAAGACCATTTTCAGAATGATTCCACGCAGTGCAGAAAAGTAGGCACCTCTGTATAAATGCATCTTTATCTTTAAATGAAGTATTTCTTGGCACTTCAAACGAGTAGTGCTAAATCAGAACAAGATTTTCTCAAAGAAATTCAGCTTATATGCTCTGATTTAAAATCAAAGAAATTAGTTTACCTCTCCCATGAGCTCAGCGTGAACTTTGCTCACACCGTAGATGGTGCGAGGTCTCTGGATGGTGATATCAGGTGTAGGGTTGCGTGGTGAATCAGGTCCAAATGCACCTTTGATATAATTTATTGCTGTTAATTTTAATTTCAACAATTCATCAGAAGCATTTTATCAATGTCATGATGGAAGAAATGGACATAAAACCAAAACTTTGTCTTCACTTGAGATTGAACACATTGGACAGACATTTCAACATTAAAATATTTTTTTAATCTTATATCAAATTATTGGGGGAAAAACATTTTTGCTCTAAATTTTTTCATTCTGATGAAACAATTTTACTTCACATTTATAATTCTTGACTTTTATGTTAGTAAGAGATAAAATATGGTAATGTTTTCATATTTGACTTTTTGTTTTACATACTAACAAATGATCTGTATTGTACATCAATTCTCAAACTAGCGTTAGACTATCAATCCATTTTACCTCTCCTTTTGTACAGCCAAACTCAGTTGGTGGATCAATAAATCATAGAACAAATATAAATTAATAATTTGTCATGCAGATGAAATGAATCAAACAACTTACCAATTGTACTTGGTATAAAAAGCTTCATTTTATACATTCGAGATACTTCCAATATATTGTGTAGACCCTCTATATTCACTTGCATAGCCAACGGGACGTTGGCCTCTCCTACTGCACTCAGCAAAGCTCCATAGTGGATGAGCCAATCAATTTCATAGTTGACCACAATTTCCCGCAATGCCCTCATGTCTAAGACATCGGCAAAAAGGTAAGGACCTGGAGAGAAAAAAGGAATGAAACAACCCAAATTTGAATTATGATATTCTACAAATAATATGGTGTTAAAAGCTGAGTTATCTAGGGAAAAAAAGAAGGAATTATCCAATTATCGAAATTATTGCACATCTTCATAACCAAGTTTCAAACATTAAGTCTAAAATTTATGCTTAAATGTTTTGAGTTTGCAAACTTCGGGCAGTGGACAGGTAAGCAAATGTACGGGGAGTAGATGATCCCGCCCTCCAAGAGTCTCCTGCTGCCTTGCAGGCGGGTCTTGACCGACCAAAGGCTAAAGGAGTTAACCCTGACAGAAAACAACAAGGCCTGGTAGGGGGCCTCAAGGTGGCAGCCCCACCATCTACCTAGGGTAGATTCAGATTCAGAGAAATAAATATAATACAACTGGCTTGATCTTTTGAAGATGAACTTGAAAACGAATACGGACTGTGATTTTTGGAACATGGAATGTTAGGGCAATAAATGGAAAAGAGTTAAAATTAGTTGAAGAAATGGAAATGGAAAAATTCAAAGTAGATATTTTGGCCATTACAGAAACAAAGAAAAAAGGACAAGGAATAGAAAATGAAGGATCAAATCATATTTTATCAGGAGTAGGCCTCCTAGTGCATAAAAAGCATGAAAAGCTACTAGAAAGTTGGACAGTTGAGCAAAATTTAATAGAAGCCATTAAAAAGTTTTACAATAAACCAACATGTGCAGTGAGAGAAGCTGGAAACATATCTGCAGAATTTGATGTAGATATAGGAGTAAGACAGGGTTGTGTACTAAGTCCTCTTTTGTTTATCACATTTATGGATTCAGTCGCAAAAGCATCCTCAAAAATAAAGAAATTGAATGTAGGTATGTGGAAGCTCAAACCAGTAAATGTATCAATGCTTTCATTCGCCTATGATTTAGTTCTGTTTGGAAAATCAGAAAGTGACTTTCAGTCGAATATCAACATTATGAACAATGAACTAAATAAAAGAGGAATGGGAGTAAATGCAAAGAAAACCAAAACAATGCTAGTAACTAGAGAAGCTAAAACACAAAATCTTAAATTGGCCAGGAGAATTTAGAACAGGTTCAAAGCTACAATTACTTAGGAGTAATGATTAACTCAGAGGGAAAACTAAGAGAAGAAATCAGCCAGAAAATCAAAAAGGCAAGTGTAATATTTAACCATCTAGGAAATGCATTTGTAGCTAAGCAAGAATTGTCAACAAAAACCAAAATGGCAGTATACATTACAGTTTATTGTCCTACTCTCCTCTATGGCAGCGAAACCTAGACCTTAGACAGTAGAGAATACAGTAGAGTACAGGCAGCTGAAGCGAAATATCTAAGAAGAGTAATAGGGAAAACTAAAAAAAACAAAATCAGAAACACAATAATAAGAGATCAAACCAAAGCAGATGGCATAAAAAACTAAGATAGAAACAAATCAATTAAGATGGTTTGGGTATGTAAACAGAATGAATGACAATAGAATAGCTAAATCAGTATACAGTGCTAAAGCTCAAGGCAAAAGACCAAAAGGCAAACCTCAGAGAAAGTGGGAAGAAGATATAAAAGAGGCATTGAAGAATAGAAATTTAACTTTTTTGGAAGGAAACAGAAAATGCCAGGACAGGGCATCCTGGAGAAAGATCATGTCGGGCATCTGAACCCATACACCGAAATGTAGAATGGGAACTGATAAAGAAAGAACTGACAATTAAAAAAAAAATTAGAATCTTATTAATATAATGTTCAGCTTCATATGATATTCTATACATTCTCTGGTAGTAACTATGACAGTCCACTTTTCTTGATTAAAGTCATCAAAGAAAAATATATAAAATCCCTCTCCAATCCTCATCAATAACAATAGCATACAACCGAGGAATTTACATATTTAGGCAGTGTTGTCACGAATAGCGGAGGAGCTGACAAAGACATTAACAGACGTCTAAACAAAGCAAAAATGTCCTTCAAACTACTTCAAAATGTATGGAAAACAGAAGAATATAATATTAAAATAAAAATTAAAATCTACCAATACTGTGTCCTATCAACTCTACCATATGGATCTGAATGCTGGTGGATGACGGACATAGACATGAACAAGTTATCCTCATTCCACACCAAATGCCTGCGAAAAATCCCAAATATATTTTGGCAAAACAAAATTTCAATCGACTCTTCTCTGAAAATGCATAATAGACCACATGCAAGACATCCTGCTTAAAAGAAGAAGGGAGCATCACCAAGACTGCCCTACATTGGACCCCGGAAGGGAAAAGGAGACGTGGTAGGTCAAAGACAACTTGGAGAAGAACAGCAGAGAATGAAATATTAAAAACTGGGGCGATACCTGGAATTCCATAAAGACGCTTGCCATGAAAAAGAGAGAGATGGAGATCCTTCATTGCTGCCCTACATGCCAACTGGCATAATGGGCAGTAAGTAAGTATTACAATATATTGATTATGATTACTATCATTATTGTCGTTGTTACCTCTATGTTGACAACAACACAAAGTCAAATTTCTATTGACTCGTGTTATGAAAACTATTAAATGAAAAATTCTGACCTGACTCAATGACTCCATCTGGAGCTCTGTTGATATCTGACATGATGACATTATCTCTCCCATACTTTTCTCTGGGTGAAAATATAAAAATAGGAAATGATATAAAATGACTTTATTGACATGATAATATACATATTGACGATGAAAGTTGCAAACCATGTAAGTCTTTAACATCTTATTTTTCGCTTTTTTTAACATTATGAAACCCCTATGCTTCGTCTAGTTAAGATTCCGTGGCACAGGAGCCAATAGAAACCTGTATAATAACCATATGAGCAATCCGTGTATCCCTATTTGGTCTCATTTTTAATATTTGTACACCATGTATGAACATAGTTTTCTTTGATTTTCTCAAAACATTAAAATTTAGACTTGCACGGTTTGCGACTTTCATCGTCCATATAATAAATGTCCAAGCAAAGTTGATTGCCATTTGGCTCTTAGATGTTATATATGATGACAATGAAATGCCTGACACAATTCTGATGTTATATTACTTCTGCAATTTACATTTTAATACCGGTATTATAAAAATAGCGTCAATGTGTCAAATATGTATTAATATTTAGTATTCTAGATTTGGGATCACCTCATAAAGTTTGCTATTAATTTCATGGTGCCACTCCTCCTGCCAAATCTATCGGCACTTTCATTTCCATTGACGCCGATATGCCCCTGTATACAGCCGATCTTGTCAAGTTCCACTTGATGCCAGTCCTTCTTTGGTCCATCATTTTATGTCTCAACAAATGAGGGGACTCAGTGGTCCAGAGGGCAATGTGTCGAATACTCAAACGAAAGGTCGTAGGTTCACACCCGAAAGGATGGGAATATGGGAAATTTTCTAAAGATTTTTTTAGACGGACCCCCCCCCCCGGTCCAGGTAGGTAGGTCGACACCTAGTCCCATCAGAGACTGACGATAAAAAAGGTTATGTGTGCAAATCATAACACTGCATGTTCAACATCCCGTGCCTGTTTACAGAGCAGACTGGTCAAAATAAAAAATAACTACCAGAAACCTCAAGATCGCCTTAGGTGTGTATGTGGGTAAAATCAATTCATCAAGTGAAAAACTAAAACAATTGTCTTGATTCCAATATATGGCCCAAGTGGTTAGTAAAAATATGAAGAAAAATATGAATTTGTATAAAAAAATTATAAAGAGTGACGGAGCAGACTAATCAATCTTATGAGTGAGCATGGATAAATTGAGTTTTAAAGAGGGAGCTGAGCTGTTGAAAATAAAAGGACAAAAAATTGTTTCATAAACAAATTGCTTACCTTAAAATCTTAGCCATCCCAGGACCCAGCTGACCAAGAGAGCCTGGAGTAGTGAGAAAAATAAAACATATTATCCCTTAGTCAATGAAATCATATTTCAGCTACAGAAATATATATATACATGTATCTAAAACATTAAGTATCGTGGTAAGTATATTTTGTTATATTAATGTTATCTGGATATGTGTCATTCTTCAAAAACTAGTGATCAGTAATATATGTTATGAAAAGTAATGTTACAAAATTAGTAATGTGAATTCATTCATATCTTCCTCTATTCACTGCACTTTGGAGAGTTTATTTCGATAAATACAGGGGCGTACAACATATAGTCAATGTGTGATGCCTGATGAAACTTCAATTTCTGCTGGACATGAAATTGGAGTGAAAACAGGGGAGCAAACTAGGTAACATCTATAATGTTGTGTACTAAGCCTGCGATTGTAAAAACTTGTAAAATATTATGGTAAGAAAGGCATTCTGACCTGTACCGTAGCTATATTTCTTACAGGGTATTGGAAAATCTTCAAGGCTCCTAAAAAATGTGTGACAGAGTGTGTATGAAGGGTCTCAAGAGTAAAAATGAAATGAAATAAACAAACGGGATAAGAAATAGCCTCAGGCCTCCTCACGGCCCATCTATATCCCCTCATGGATTTTCTGTTTAGTTTAGGTCTGTTTGCATACCTATCTTATGACATAAGATAGTCAATCTATACTAAAAAAAAATTTTTAAAGCTGTCTTCTGGTGTATATTTGGTGTTAGCAGGTAGTGCATTCCAAAATGTAGTGATTCTGAAAGCGAAACTAAACTTTTGTTTATTGGTAAAGCAATGTTGGGTTCTCAGACAGATAACTAATATTTTGGATTGCTAGGTTATAACCCTTATATTTCATTGACGTAACCATGTCTTGACATATAATGGGACACCTTTCTCTTTCAGTGACCGCTAATGTATGCCAAATATGGAATATGATATTCTACAAGACAACAGATGTTTTATTAATTTTATGCAAGGAAAAAAAAAAAATCTTATATTTTTTATAATATAAAATCAAATACTATGATATACTCACCACATTTAAAAACGTACCACTATAACAAAGGCCCTATTTTTTGTAACAGCGAAGTAATGTAATGCTTTTTTATACTAAATTCTTGTGAATTTCAAGATATGAGCTTTTACTCACTGTGGTTTTTGTGCGCATCGTGCGCAATGAAGATCTCGTAGTAATAGAACAAAATAAATCACGTATTTATACAGTGCATGAAAATTTGTTGATGAAAACGCACCAATTTTTGCACAGTAAATGTGTAACATGTTTGAATTGAAAAATCATCATTTCATTTTGTTAATTTGCTCATTGACACTGAAACAAAATGCCAATTCTGAGTCATGATGAGCATAATAGAACTTGTTCAAAGTGGCATGCCTTTCAGGGAAATTGTCAGACGGATAAATTGTCACTACACTACAATCTCAAGGTTGTTGCAACGACATGATGCCACCGGTAGTGTCCAATCTCAACAGCGGAGTGGACAACCACGAGTGACAACATAAGCACAGGACCGCCATATTGTGCTTATTCATTTGCGTTTTGTAATCGGTTCCAAATGGCATACCAAACAACCACCACCATTATTGGCAACAGAGGCCCAGTGCACCCAAATACAGTCCGCAACAGATTGAGAAATGCGGGATTAAACTGTTGCCGACCATATGTTGGCCCTGTACTGAAATTTCAGCAGCGCCAGCATCATCTCGCTTGGGCCCGCCAGCATCAAAGAATGATTGGACATTACTGGAATTCTGTTCTCTTCACAGATGAGAACCAGTTTAACGTTTTCCACTCTGATGGACGCAATCGAGTTTGAAAAGATGAGGAGAGTGATGTACTCCACTCTGCGTCATGGAGCGGGATCGCTACGGAGGAGGCAGTGTCCCTGTGTGGGGAGGCATCAGCTACCATCATTGGACACCTCTACATGTCTTTAGAGAATCAGTTACAGCCAAGGTGTACCAGGATGAAATCATCACAACAAATTATGTCAACCCCACTTTCCAGGCGCATCAAGACCTCCTCGTTTTCCAGCAGGACAATGCTCGCCCCCACACTGCCCGCATCCACGATGGACATTCTTGGCAACAGAACTTTGACCTGTTAGACTGGCCAGCATATTTACGGATATGTTGCCCATAGAACATCTATGGGATGAGCTTGGACGCCAGACATACAGCAACCGCGTGATCAACACCATCTGTGAATTGGAGCACACTCTGCAGGAGGAATGACAAGCGATTCCGCAGAGATTCATACAGAGATTCGTCGGGTCAATGAGGAGGCGGATTCAAGCTTGTTTGCATGCAAAAGGGGGCCACACAATTTATTAGACGAATTCGGTGTGAGTTGACAATTTCTTCAAAGGTTCATCCAAACACACGGCAAAAAAGTTTTTTTTAAAGTGAACGAAAATATAGGAATAAAGCAATTTTATAAACTTGCCTGTTTCAAAAACAAAGAGAAATAATCCAGTGGTTCGTTTTTAAATGTGGTGAGTATATTATAATACAGTTTGGACTTTTGTTTTTGATTATGTGCCTAGAATTCTAAAATTAGGGTTACCACATCAAAAGCTGATATTTTCAGTATCAGGACATAATATTGCCAAAACAATATACATGGATATTACATGTATTCAAAGGACAATCTCTGACAACATTTTCATATGATTATGTTACTGTCTTATGACCGTGCGGCCAAGAGACTTCCAACTTTCTAGTAAAATTTCTGAAAAACTGAAGGTACACATATATATCTTTTATGTCCTTTAGACTACTAAGCAGGCATGATTTTACTACCTTTTTACCCAATCCATCTAAGCATTGATTAACTTTACATTCTAACCACAATTCTCAATTTTGGTCACCGTTTTCAAAGAATGATCCATACACATGTGCATGCATTATTCTTTTAATTGAACAAGAAAACTTTTATTGATCAATCAATCAATCAAAATTATCCTGTCAACATATTGTGGATGCATAAGATGACAGGAAGATGGAAAAGAATGCAATAAGAACACAAAATCACAAAGTTAACAACAGCTAAAAATCCAACATAATACTACTACTACTACTACTACTACTACTAATAATAATAATAATAGTAATAATAATGCACATTTATATTGTGCCAACATCTCACAAATAGAGCTCTGGGCGCATTAATGAATAATATTACTTACTCACTACACACACAACCACACGGAAAAATGCAAAAAACGGGCTTTAAAATTACGCTGTTAAATTAAAAGATTTTCTAAATAAATATGTCTTCGAGCACTTCTTGAAATCATCTGGAGATGGCGATAACTTCACGTCATTGGGGAAATCATTCCACACCCTGGGACTGAAATGTTAAAAGCTGAGTTCACCAATTTTTGAACGGCAGTGTGGTATGTTCAGTTGAAGGGCGTTCTTAATCGACCGTAGTGGTCTGCATGGCTCATGGCGAGACATAACTAAGAATGTAAACATAAAAGTAAAAAATGCTTTCTGCATTACCAAAAGGGAATTTGAATTATGTCCTCCCAGTTGACGCAGGAAAAATACAGAGATGACAAATGTCTTTTTCGGGAAAATTGATACTCTAAAATACTGTAATAAAATGTTCATTATAACATAAAACCACATAAAAAGTGTGGGAGAGTATTGAAACAAAACAGAACAACAGAGATAGTTCAAACCTGTTATAAGGATTCTTGGTCGTTTCTCTTTGTCTGAATAAAATCCATGGCTCCCTCTGGTTGATGACACTGCAGCCTTAGGCTTGCGCAGATGAGTAATAGCATTAGGAGGCACCGCTGTACGGGAGTAGGACCGTAAGATGACACTGCCAAGTTTACTAGCCATGTTTCCTTCTTCAAATGTATGAAAGATGTATCTTGATGTAGATTAGATATTTTCTGAGCCTGTTTCTAGTTTTGTTATTTGTCCTAACTGTCTATTTGTTTTCTGAAAAAAGAAAACAACCTTGATAACATCAATGACAAAAGATGGACAATCAGAGAGGCATGTCTCACCACTCATGTAAAGATTCACATGTGCATAAAGCATGCAAAGATTACATATGAAATGAGAGGAATGTGTAAAATATAATGCTTGGTCACTATTATATAATTATAATGAACAGCATAGGACTGCTGAACCGATCTTATTCATCTTTTTCTTCCCTTTGTGTCTGGAGTCTACGAGAACTACGGAATCTTTCTAAACAAAATAGCAACAATTTTTTGCAGAATAGTCACTTTTTCTACAAGGAATCTAGCACCTATCAGCTTCCTTTGCTGAGGTGGTTTCCTTTGACTCTGTGGTCTTTGAAGACTCATATTTTGAGTGTCACTTCTAGACTTTTTAACTTGGTACGTATCAAGCATAAAATTTTGGAGTATTAGTACATGTATTCTTAAGTTATGCTGGGTCTCATAAAAGTAATGATCACTTGATTTATTTGTATTTCACTTGAAGATGATGGCCGTTACTATGGCAACAAAGGACGCTACAAACTTTTCAATGAAATGGGATGACAGTATTTTGACAGTTACTCATGCACATACTAAAAATAAAAACCCACACTCAAAAGCAAAAAAATCCCTTCAGTACTTTAGTTAAAAAATATACTTGAAGCCCTTATGATGTATTCCATTGATGAAAATGTGCATTTGTTGACGAGCGCGTGACGCTGACGTTGCAATCTTAGCCACCTTAAATTAAAATGGACGTCCTCTATTACATTTATTTATGTTGTGAACTATACAGAAAGGAGAGCGACATTACCCAGCCGTAGAAAAGGAAGCCACAGCCATTATTCAGGCTGTGAAAATGGAACCCTTTTCTCTCCAGAAAACACTTTACTCTTGTGATAGACCTGTGATTCGTGGCCTAGATGTTTGACAAATGAAGGCGTACAAAAATAAAGAAAACAAAATAGAAGAATGCCCTCTTGAAGCTTGCAGCTTTTAGCTACTCCATTGCATAATGCCCTGGGTCGGATAACGTGGTAGCAGATGCCCTTTCCCAGTGTGCAGCTATACCAGCTTTGAATGCTTTTCATGGTCTATATATATATTAAAAACTTATGTCATCCAGGAATTACATATCAGCTTCATTTGGCAAATCTAAAAACCTTCCCTTTTCTACAGAGGTCAGACGTGAATGCGCTCAATGCAAAACATTAGCCTCTATTCTTCAGACCACTGCAAAGAACACAAATCAAAGCAATCCAACCTATGGAAAGACTGAGTGTCGACTTCAAAGGTCCACTACAGTCTAACACAAATAAAAAGTATCTTTTACTGGTAGTCGATGAATTTGCTCGCTTTTCTGTGTCCAAACATGATATCGTCCACTGTGGCATCATGCCTTCAAAATCTCTTCTCTCTGTGTGGGACTCAGGAATCATTCACTCGGAAAGAGGCACTTCTTTTGTTTCAAAGAGTTTAAACAATTCTTGGCTAGTTAGGGAGTAATCACAAGCACCAGTACTCGGTATCATCTGACCGGGAATTCACAGGTTGCACGTTCTTCCAAAGGAAATTAACCTACAGAATGACGCTTTCCCTCATGGTTGACCCCAGGTCTATCTAACACCCACATGTTAGGAGCAGTGGCAGTCCTCTCGTAGATAAAAAGAAATTGATGAACACAAAGCCTACGTGTATACTAAGGTTGGTATGATGATGGAAGAGTCTTCCATGGCTCTTCTTGACTTAGTCCAATGCCCAACATCTCTGCTGGTGGGTGGTGCATAAACTGGCAGTGTTCTGTAGGGTGGTGCACAAGCTGGCAGCGATCCAAACTCAGCCCCTACTCCTATCATTGATGACATGGCTACATCTCCTAACGTTGATTATCTCACCTCAGACGAAATGACTACCGCCCGGTGTCATTGTACTGATTCTCAGAAGACCTCAGAGAATAGCCAAACCACCAGACCGATATGGATGGCGATCCCTCAGGAGGGAATAATGTGATATTGTTTATTTATTCTATGACATCATTATTTCATTCCTACTTTTTCTTTAAACAGTTTGATTTTACTTTATAAGCTACTTTTCCTCTTTAATTCAACGGCTACTTTTGCTCCTGAGTATATAGAATCTAGCTCTAGATTAGATCTCAACCATAAAAGCAAATCATGAAATAAAGCTAAATTTTAAATCAAGAAAAATGGGGCGAGTGCCGAAGAAAATAAAAAGAAAGATTTGACGGAATGACTGACCCTAAGAATCTAGATCAAGATCTAGAATCCAGATCTCGAGCTATGCTACTAGATCTAGATCTAATCTTACATAAATCTATATCTAGAATCTAGATAGATTTTTTAACTTTAGATCTATCTAAACTAGATATATATGAGATCTACGTCATAGATATATATATATATATATATATATATATATATATATATATATATATATATATATATATATATATATATCTAGATTGTATCTAGATCTAGAATCTAGATAGATCTAGCTCCATGATATAATATAGATCTAGATCATATCTAGAATGAGCGAATCAAGATTTTAGACACATCTAAATCTAGAGCTATATTAGAAATAGATTCTATACTAAATCTAGACTTTTTTTATACAAGTCTATAGATCTAGATCTAGTATCTAGAGCTAGAATAAGAATCTAGCTTTTAGACCTAATCTTGACCGTATATATATATCTAGTTCTAGATCTAGATCTAGATCTTTAAATCGACCTGTCTCCGTCACGCAACTTAAAGTAAAATATTTGGACCATGT
Source organism: Doris montereyensis (assembly GCA_037039925.1). Taxonomy (NCBI): domain Eukaryota; kingdom Metazoa; phylum Mollusca; class Gastropoda; order Nudibranchia; family Dorididae; genus Doris; species Doris montereyensis. Next base: position 534,554 of record JAXRKP010000018.1, read on the forward strand.
ATCCATATTATCTTACTTCTTAAGTCCTAGACAGTGGCATGCAGTTCAGTGAATTTTTCAACTTGTCAATAAATGCCGTAGCGCATTGCGGATGTTTGAATGTGATGATGAAATCGTCGGCACGATGCCTTGACATTGATGAATCCAGACTAGACTATGTTCGTTGAATGAAAGAACGATTCTAGACATACTCTAAAGGCTACTAGATCTAGATCTACTATGTTGCTAGATCTGAAGAAAAAACATTCAAACAAATTTGATGTTTATACTTACAAAAAGTGTTCTTCAAAATTGAAGTGAAGATTCGCACCCTTATCTACACTAGATTCTAGCTGTCCCCTAATTTATGTCAACTGCCACCGACTGCCACTGACAGACAACTGACAGCCTAGCTATTGCTCTCCCCGGAATAGTTGCGGGCTCGTCAGTCCTTGGCCAAACAGGGGTTTGGCAGGCAACATCCAATCAAATGAAACCTATTGGGGTGTGATGAAACAACGTATACTGATTGGTGACATCGGCTTTAGAAGGGGGGCCTCGGTGGTGAATCACTGGGCTTTGAATAAAACGAAGGAGCCACAGTGGAATGAAGCTTTAGCCGACTTTATTGACCTAGCCTTGGCCTGCATAGATCTACTCCTAGGCCTTCTTAAAACACTGAATAGGCTTTCTCTACTGCCCACGTGATCACTGGAATGAACACCATACTCACGCCGTAGGTCACCGAGTGCAATGAGAAAAAGATAGAGAAAAAAGATGCTCACTGCTCGCGAAACAATAAAGGCGGGATCTCATACAGCATGTTTAAAACATACACTGTTTTAGAACATGTAACGGTTTTCCAAAACCGTGCAGATTTTCTGTTCTCATATCACTTGTTTTTGGGTAAAGAGCAGTCGTACAAACATGGATTTTGTCGTAACAATTCGATGAATTGTTCGTAGATTTGGAGCATAAACTTCATCTTGACTGGTTCTATGTTAAGGGTGTAGACTAGAACACGGCGAGAAATATGTGTACTGAAATTACAACATGGGGTTGATCTTCGACGTGTGTCGCAGTGTGAGTAGGTGCGTGTGTGTACATTTCTGTGAATGGGGAATGGGATAATTGGAAATCGCACGGGGACTTTACAAATTTTTTTAAATCTTTAACAGAGCAAAACACAAGTCCACTCGAGGAATCTTCTTAATTTTGATACGCTGGTTTCAGAAATTACTTTCTTATTACGACATTTGTTGATTTTAAGTGAACATTTTTTAATCCCAGTAGACCAGGTGTTCGGGCCACGTAGGCCACTCCTCAAAACAAGCAGCGGTGAGTGACAAAAAATCGCTCTCCAGAGCGGCTTCAGTACGGCTTCTAGACGGCTTTCTGCTCTCATGGGAATGGCTAGAGGCATGATAGAAAGAAGCGCTTTTCGAAAACATGCAGCAGACTATTATTGGACAGAAACCGTCGCCGGAACACGGTGTATGAGATTTCGCCTTAACACAGAACGTTAAATAGGCCTACTCATAAGAAGTGCATTACTTCAGATTATCACACTAGTCATCTTTTACACGTATACACTTTGAAGCTACTGATTCGTCCGTCAGAAATTAACGACAAAAACTACTTTACACTACTGGATCTCAATGGAAATTTTTTCAAATGCTAATTAGCTGTAACTGAGACACACAGGCACACACAAAAGTGCTGACTCGGATCATGATCAATATAAAATCGAAACTTGGCAGACAACGCTATCGGATTACATGTTTCGTGTCTCAACAGCATGGGCTGATGCAAGACTTAAATATAGGAAACCTTGGCTGATCGTATGTCAATATGACATTGATATAGATCTATCTTTTAGCTAGAATGAAGATTGATACGACATGAAATATAAAATGGTTGGAATGAAAAACACGCCATGATATTTTGTATTTTCGTTTGTTGTGTTAAAGACAGAGTGTTGCAATTCTAACGAAATGTGTGTATTCAAAAGCAGGTTCGATTGAATTATGGATGCAATTGCTAGACAGATCTGCGTCACGGCAAAATCCATGACCTTTACGAATGGGGGACTCGGTAGTCCAGAGGCAAGGTGTCGGCCTCTCAACCAAAAAGTCACCTTAGTTGTGGATGTGGGTAAATCAAATCAAACAAACAAAAACCTCTACGAATGGTACATGTATTGCATCACCGTCAGAACCACCCTAGATTTATACCCTGACAATTTAAATGACAGTTATGGTGTACAAAACCAACAGCAATAATAACAAAACAGCATGGTAATAGTAATAATAATAATAATAATAATGATAATAATATTCATAAAAATATAATAATTTTCATAAAAAAATAATAATAATAATAATAATAATAATAGTAATAATAATAATAATAACAATAATATAATAATAATAATAATAATAATAATAATAATAATAATAAAAATAATAATAATAATAATAATAATATAATAATAATAATAATAATAATAATAATAATAATAATAATAATAATAATAATAATAATAATAATAATGATAATAAAGACAATGGGCATGTCGAAAGCAAAGGAAATGACATTGATTAATATCAAAGTCCCATAGACGAGATAAGTACAAGGCATAGACAGAAAAAAATCCTGGCCATCATGGGAACCGAACCTGCGACCTATGCGTCGACACCCATCATCTCGCCATGAAAAGAAAGCGCATTGCTACCATCCGAGCTGAAGATGTAAAAATAATACACTTCATGCAACACTCAATCTGTCAGGAATAAGAACACCATTATAAACAATCATAAACGTGGAAGTTCGCAAACGGTGACCAAGTCCTATCAAAAGAAATAACACCACCCGGATTCAAAATCTTTTCTTTCTCTAGAAAGAGGATGGGATACATCGTCTACAAGGAGGATACGACATCGACATAGAAGGAAAACATAGGAATGGTAGTTGATCAATACAATGTACCAAAGTGAATGCTTTGAACTCCATGTTTCTATGTCTTTATCATCCACCACAATCGAAGGGCAACGCCTGCACACATAAAACTTTCATCCGAGGAACAGCTGACCTAATCAACACGCACATAAACAATTGCAACAAAAACACCATACTCGGTGAGTTTAACCTACATTTTGATTCGGTGACTAGCCCATACACACAACAAATGATGACACAAATCTCGAAGAGCCACCTACATCAACATAATATAAAAACACCAACGCATAAAAGAGGGCACATATTAGACTGACTTGTCACCAACGATGCAACATCAATCAAAAACATTGAGGTAGCAGAAAAAGTTACTATCAGACCATTTTGTCATCACTTCTGATATAAACTGTCCACAACCAACGGTCTGCAAAAGAACTGTAACACCGAAAAACATCAACATACAGAAATTCAACGACGCCATTAAAACACTATTTTCAAAACACATATCTCCAACGATACTGCCAATAATTGCAACAAAGTACTTTCGGAAGCTCTTGACAAACATGCTCCAATTCGCACGAGAATAGTCAACAATCGTAACTCTGCATCATGGTTTACTTTCAATATCAAAGAAGCCAAACAACACCGACAGGAAGAAATGGAGAAAGACGTGTCTTGAAGTTGATCAGGACATCTACAAATTTCACATCAGATAAGTAAAACAAGAAACTACTTTCTTTCAGGAGAAAAAATTGCTCAAAATGAAAACTCATAGACATTTTTTGTATAGTGAATGAATTGACAGGGAATTATGAAACATCTACTCTTTCCAGTATAATTCCAAAATTACCTTATATTTCTGGTGAATAATTTACCAACAAAGTGTCCATTATGAGAAATGATCTAAACAACTGCAATAATAATAACAGGTCTGACTTTATAGGACAATGCTACTTTAACATTTTCAGGGATGTCACAGCATCCGAAGTGAGAAATATCACCCAAATCCTGTCCACTTGACCCCATCCCTACAACTCCTTTAGTGCAATGTTTAGATACAAAATTTGACGTAAATTACCCTAACACTGACTGAGAAGATGGCAGTAAACACCCGCGTATTGGCGACTTATCGCCAAAAAAGCCGACACCTCTTGTCGATTCGACCCATCGCTGTGTGGCGTAAGAGGCGTTGCGCGTCAGTGCGTATGTAAACACGCGTACAAGCATAGGATTAGGAATAGAGGAAGAAAAAACCCTGGTCATTTTGACGTCTGTTTTCACAACAGTGTATATCTAAAACCTAGATTTATAATCCTCTTTTACATAAGTTACAATGCTAGAGACTGTCGAAAGAGTAAGGGACTGCTACAACAAGGGAAACCCATCTAAAGCGTTTGTTTTGTGTTATTTTCTTTAAAAATTTTGCTTGCATTTTTCTCGAAATGTAGTTTTTTCACAAAAAATTCTATCTCGTCTGCCATTTACCGAAATATTTGTATTATATTTGGCACAATAGGTTCCTCTTGTCATCGTTAATACAATGACTTCAGGGTTTTTTTTTAGATATTGTAAACTTTTTGAATTTTTTTGTTGTAATAAAAACGCCGTTTTTGTATATTCACGATATATATTATTTTCAAAAATTGATTTTTAAAAACATATTCAAAATATATTTAAAAAACGACGTCACTCTGTAGATATTGAATGGAAAAGACGATCTGCACAGGTTTTGAGTAATTTTATTCATAACTAGTGGAGGAGATAGATTTTGAAAATTTCTGGTTAAAAAATCAAGATGGTGACCATTTCTATGACAACCAAGGACGCTACAAACTTTTCAATGATATAGGATGACTGTATTTTGAAAGTTACTCATATACATACTAAAAGCAAAAACGCGAACTCTTTCTTTCTTTCTTTATCAGCTCCCATTCTACCTTCCGGTGTATGGATTTTAGATGCCCGAATTGATCTTTCTCCAGGTTTACTGTCCTGACAGTTTCTGTTTCCTTCCAAAAAAGTTAATTTTCTTTGCGTTAATGCTCTTTATATCTTCTTCCCACTTTCTCCGGAGGTCTGCCTTTGGTCTTTACCTTGAGTTTTAGTACTGTATACTGATTTAGCTGTTCTACTGTCATTCATTCTGTTAACATGCCCAAACCATCTCAGTTGATTCATTTCTATCTTAGTTTTTATGCTATCTGCTTTGGTTTGATCTCTTATTGTTGTGTTTCTGATTTTGTCTCTTTTAGTTTTCCCTACTACTCTTCTTAGATATTTATTTCGGCTGCCTGCACTCTACTGTATTTCCTACTGTCTAAGGTCCAGATTTCATCGCCATAGAGGAGAGTAGAACAATAAATGATGTTGTATACTGCCGTTTTTGTTTTTGTTGACAATTCTTGTTTACCTACAAATGCCTTTCCTAGACGGTTAATGTATTGCACTTGCCTTGGATTCTCTGGTTGATTTCTTCTCTTAGTTTTCCTCTGAGTTAATCATTACTGCCTAAGTGATTGCAGCTTTGAACTTGTTCTAAATTCTCCCTGCCAATTTAAGATTTTGTGTTTTAGCTTCCTTAGTTACTAGCATTGTTTTGATTTTCTTTGCATTTACTCTCATTCCTCTTTATTTAATTCAGTATTCATTATGTTGATATTTGACTGGAGGTTGCTTTCTGATTTTCCAAATCAGAACTAAATCATCAGTAATTGAAATCATTGATACATTTACTGGTTTGAGCTTCCACATACCTACATTCATTTTCTTCATGTTTGATGATGCCTTTGCGACTGAATCCATAAATGTGATAAACAAAAGAGGACTTAGGATACAACCCTGTCTTACTCTTATATCTACATCAAATTCTCTGATACATTTTCAGCTTCTCTCACTGCACATGTTGGTTTATTGTAAAAACTTTTTAATGGCTTCTATTAAATTTTGCTCTACGTTGTGTTCTTTTTAAGGAATGCCATAGTTCGTCCTCCTCACAGAAAACACAGGTGCAAGAATGTTTCTTCAACGGTTTGTCGCCCACTATTTGACCTAGATCAGTCGAATGAAGAGTAGCATCGGCATAGTCCCAGATCTAGTCATCCTGACAATAGCTTAGCGGGGTAGGCCCCATTGATCGACGAGAATTGATCTTCACAGCAGTGCTTTTCATAGCCCTAAGCTAATCCATTTCGAGTTAGGAGCGTCTTTATTTCTAAACGGAATAGGCTCAAATAGTAAATGTCATATGACCTATAGATATGTCTTTTGACCTTCAGAAAATATTAGATGTTGTTGGAATGTTGAATACTGATTGGTTAATTTTTGCATTGTTTCACTGATAACTTGAGTCTCGTTTTTAAAACTCGTATGTTCTTATCAACAACAACAAAACAACAACATGAAACAAAACAACAACAAGAAACAAAACAACAACAAGAAACAAAACAACAACAAGGAACAAACGCTTCATCCGCCTCAATCGTTTTCGATTTTTTTCACAAATATATCTGCAGTACAGTATGATCACGTTTCAATTTGATCTGACTCTGGAGTCAAATTGAATTCATCATTCGCGAAGGCTCTAGACCAAACAGTCATCGTGGTACAGGAGTTAAGACAATGCAATAGGAAGCATTCGGTATGGGTTCAAATTACAGCATTTGTTTGCGGGGGGGGGGGGGGGGGGGGGAGGGGCATATTTGTTTGTTTTTTTTGTTTTTTTTTTTGGGGGGGGGGTTCTTGACACAAAAGCAGGGCTTGAGTTTCCATTATGATTTTGTAAAGGAAGTAACCAAATACTACAACATTCGCTCAAAAACACAATCGTGGTGTGTGTTGTTTTTGTGATAAAATTATAAATCTACAAGAATGTGGAGAATAGAAATTAAATAAGAATTAGATTTAGAAAATGATCTTAGGTTCTCTACTGCAAACAGGAAACACCGGAGACTACAGCTTGCCTTCTATCTTCTCTTCTATATCAAATAACATAATCATGTGTAAAAATATAAACATTGATCAAAATACCGTCTGACCTAACCGGGTTAGGAGTTCAACGTCTCAACCTATTAGTATAAGGCTCAACTTATATGTGAAGATTAGGTTACAAATGGTCTTTTAAAAATTAATTGTTTTCATTGTTTCGCTGACAACTTACTTTTATGCGAATGGAGGTTGATGGACTCTCTCTGTTCCTATCAACTGCCTCAACCTTTTTGATTTCAAAAATGACGATATTATTATGACCAGAGCTCTCCCACGTCCCTCCCTCATCCCTCCCTCCTTCCCTTCCCTCCCTCCCACTGGGCCACATTGTCAACGACAGTTCTACATAAATACAACGTATAGCTCTGACCGTGCTCGTCTGTCTTTGGTACCTACCTACACATCCCCACGAGTGGGCGCTTTGAGATATTTGATGATGGGCGGGTGGGGAATTTTGAAAAGTTAAAGTGGGCGGAAGTTTTAATTTGGTGACGGAATAAATGTTGTAAATGTAAAAGATAATAATCTTTTAGGTATTCTTCTTCTAGGGACGCTCCTTGATTTGTTAATTCGTGTAATTATATCTTTTTCAATCATAAAATCACCTTGACAGCGCCTCATCTTATTGCTACCGACAGCAACCATAAGTAAAATAATCAACCCTTGCACACACAGTACATCCTGCACATCGCTCAAATCATGAGACAGCATCTGCATCGTGGTGTGTGTTGTTTTCGATGGTTTCCTTTCAACCATCGTCTGTCTCTCTGCTGTTCTCAACACCTCACTCACATTGCATCATTTTAATCTAAGTTCAGAATGTGAAGATTTCTTCAAAAGAATAGAAATCAAAAATAGATTTATTTTCAAATCATTACATTGTTACTCCGGTAATTCCTTGACCTATTGTTTCATCTTTATAATGTTCTACTGCAAACAGAGAAACGGCCGTTTGCTCAGATAACTGCGAAGAGTCAACGATTTGAACAATTCTTGAGGCTTTGCCATCGCACCTATCAAAATGGCCTTAAATAAAGCAGCCACATTGAGATGGCCAAATTCTGAAATTAACATAATCCATAGGTGCAGAAAGTTATAAAAATTGAGTGACGTAATGTCAAAAGTTGATCCGATATTTCAAATAAATACCGCTTGCTGCTGACCTTGTAAAACGCTGATGGGACTGGTTTCGAATGTCGGGAGGGTTAGAGTTCACCCACCATCACACATTTGCAACACCGGATAATGTGACGTCCAGCGTTCGACCGGCTAATTAATATTTCCAGTGGGAATACGTGTGTATCTCCTTGGGGATTGACCACACAAAAATAACACGTTTCATTTTCGAAACAAGCTGATAATTTTCAAATAGCAGAGTTTGTCCAGGTTGTTTTCTAATAATAAGAAATTAAAAATCATGAATGATTTCCATTTCTCACTAACATTTCTAATATGCCTACTCTAGCGTTTAAATCTCCTAAAACCATTAGTTCTGTTTGGGTTTGAGCTTCTCTGCAGCTGTTTAAAAGTTGTTTTCGTTGTCTTTCTTCTTTGTTGGTGTCTTCAGTTTATTACGAAAGGTATCTAAAAGTAATATAATATCTCTACCACTTTGTTGAATGGTTACTAATACCGTGTTTCTAAACTTAACTTTTTAAATAGCTTCTCGTGCCTTTTTATGCATTAGGTAGCTGTCTGCTCTATCTCTAACATTTTATCCTCAAAGAAGATAAAATGTGATGTAGTGTATGTGGATAAATCAAATTGTTAAATCAAATCAAATCAAATTGAAAACACTGCCGATCTTTCGGTGGTGGTGGTGGTGGTCGTGGTGGTGTAGGGGTTGGGAGATTGGGGTGGTTGGAATGGGACTGTCATATAGAACGGTGGTTTATCAACACACCCTGTTAAGTTCACAATTCAAGACGCTGATGATCACTTATTATATAGAAGAAACACGTCAAGAGTTCAAATTCAAAAGTTATGAGATGGCCAGACTGACCTCTCGGAGACGACCTAGGAAACGAATGAGGACTGTGATTTTTCAAAAACACGGATTGTTAGGGCAATAACTGGAAATGAGTTATAACAAGATGAAGAAATGGAACAATTCAAAATAGATACTTTGACCACCACAGAAACAAAGAAAACGGAAAAGGAATAGAAAATATAGGATCAAATCATTTTTAAATCTCTTCAGAGGTAGATGTAAACGATTGAGATAGAGCAGAGTAGATCTCCGAATGTATAAAAAATATGAAAAGCCACTTAAAAGTTGAACATTTGTAAACCCACGGCTATTAGAAGTAACCATTCAACCAAAAGGTAGAAACATTAGATTACTGGTAGCTTCTTTACCAAACGAAGACATCACCAAAGAAGAAAAAATTTAAACACTAGAGTAGGCAACAATGTAGAAACAGCAGGGGGCATAATAGGTGAAGAGGGCGAGACAGAATGATTTCTTCAAATGAGAGAGGCATACACTTTTGCCTAAAGAATAACATGAAAATAGTCTTCCACATAAATATATCCACAAATATACAAGAGTAAATGAAGACAGAAGTGAAAAGTCAATCATAGACTACATAATAGTTAACAGTTCCCTTCTTTACAGTACAATAGATGTAAGAGGAGCTGACCTATTTAGTGATCATCACCTAGTGATTGCCAAAATGTGATTACTGACTGATGAAAACAAACAGAAAAGGATAGACAAGAACGATCCTAAACTCAAAATAAAATAACTAAATGAACCAAGAGGTAAAAGAGACATTTCAATGTAGGATAACAATATGTATCAGTGAAAGGCAGATTGGTCTAAATGATAACACATAGAAGAAAAGTGGCAAATGTGTAACGAAACGCTCCTCAGTTGTGCTGAAGGAGTCTGTGGTAGCAAAGAAATAAAGGAAACACGAAACGAACAGCATGCTGGAATGGGCATGTCAAAACTAAGATCAAAGAAACGAAGGAAGCCTGGAAGAAATACTTGCAAACAAAGAGGCCAGAGTATAGATTAGATTATGTGAGTAACAGAACTATTGCCAAAGAGGAAGTAACGAAAGCAAAACAGGAACAATGGGAAGGGTTTGGACAAGGACTACAAGAAAGCTATCAATCAGATCAAAAGTTTTTTCTTCGGAGGGGCGATGAAGAGCACGAGAAAGACCAAAGCATACCGAATTTGACAAATTAGGAATGCCAAAGAAGAAATAATAAAGCAAGACAACGAAATCGTGGAAACACAGAGAAAATATTTTCAGCAATTACATAATCTCTCCAGAACATATGAAACAAGGACTACAGATTAACTAGTCTGAATAATAAGTAGATATCTCAATGGAAGAAGTCCATATACGAAACATTAAGCTAGGAAAGGCCACAGGAGCAAAATTATTTTTCTGAACATGGCCTCTAATAATAGTAATAAAAGTTCAGACCTACGGAGCAAAGCATTTAGTGGTTACACATTAGCCATCAGTAACAATACATAAGAACGCATTTTACATTTAGGGTAATTTGGAGTCGCCATTCAATCCATTCTTATCTGACTGTCAAGAGCCGTGGTCTTCTTTGCCACACACACAAAGGGAAGATTGGTGTAATAGTAATAGTACGGTACTGGGGATAGTAGATGGGCATCGATTCAGAAAAGACAAAGACTAAGACTCTCACCAAACAACGATTTGGGCATGCTGTACAGTTGTATACAAATCTTTTCTCACTTCAGGTCATCAATGAACAACTACGCTTCGAGAATCAAGTGAGCATAGCCATTAATCAAAATCAGTGAGAACAACACAGAGGCACATTGCGAGAGGAGCAGTAAAAAGGAAATCGGTAGAAGATTTGAACAACTAAACCAAACCATTTTGTTGCTCTGGAGTTTGTAAATCATGATCAACTAACGATCAAACTCGCAACTCGGTAAAATCATGAAAAAAAACCCTGACAGCACACCCCCCTACCCCACCTCCACAACCCTCCCTCACCTACACACATCTTGACTAAAAAGGACCGAAAGGAAACATTCAAACGCTGACAACAATGGAATAGAAGCCAGGGGAACAGCTACAGATACCATTTTAGTTAATGACTCACTCTCGAAGATCATCATGTTCTCCTCCGTGCGTTCTCTTCAAAATAAAATCCTGTGCAAAAGTGAACATCTATTTGGTAATTGGACCCAGAAAGTGTGCCCAAGACATTCTGTCAGATGTACACGTTTCATGGCTTTTTGAACAACATGTACGTGACATGTATAGATTGCTTTACGTAAAAAAAAAGCGACTATTACATGTGAAAAAATGCTCAACCATCGGAGGGGCGAAAACTAGAGACGTCTGTTCAACGCTGAACCAAATTCTCAACCATCGCTCTGTGCATTTGGATTTCGAGAAGACGATGCTCAAAGCTGTTGAAACTGAGTGGACATCGGGTTCAATCAGATGCTACCAGTTCCACCTTGGTCAAGCTCAGTTCTGGAAACAATAAACTCTGGAGGTGTCAACAGAGTATACAGACGACCGATTAACGATATGGGCGTGATCTAAGTTGTTTTTCGAGCTGGCAGCATTCGAAACGGTGTTCACTCAAATTTGTTCTGTTTCTCCAGGATAAAATTTTGCCGCTGCCTTGTTAATAACGACAACTGAGTCAAAGGTTGATGTATAGGTTCTGTCTGTTGCTCTTTAGACATGACCTTGGTATCTAAATTCAGTGAAAGCATTCATTCTGTGTTGTTATGTGGAATCTCATTTTAAGATCGTTTTGAACTGATCTGTACATCTCATCGATAATGTCTAAAAAGGACTTTTAAAGAAACCATTGAATGTACTAAATGTATTATATCCAGACCGATACACAGGGAAAACTTAGAATGTCCTGCCGAAACAAAACGCTTCAAAGTTCAAAAGGTACAACATCTTTGAAATGATCATAAACGCCGGAAGATGTTGTTAAGCTTAGCCATTTCATCAATGGATGAAGGAGATGATCTTGCAACAACGCTAAGGGAACATGCTGTCATGTGGCACAACTCATGTCGTGCAAGATTCAACAGCACTAAACTTCAACAGTTGATGAAAATGGTATCTGAAAGCTCCTCCTCTGACACATTTCTTCATTCTGACAAGGTGGCCCATGAAACCATGACGTACGTTGGATTCAACGTTGGATCTTCGGCAATAGAAACTAATACAGCAAATTGCTTTTTTTCTGTGAAAAGGAGGAAGATTATAGAAATGAAGACTGCATTCTGTTATGACTTTAGAGGTAAGTGACAAGGTAAAATGATTGCAGAGAAAACAAAACACAAAGCTACTGGCAGCATTTACATGGCGATATGGTTGCGGGCAGTGGACAGGTAAGCACCCAGCCGAGGAGTAGATGATCCTGTCCTCCACGAGTCTCCTGCTGCCTTGCAGGCAGGTCTTGGCTGACCAAGGGCTAAGGAAGTTAACCCCGAAGGAAAACAACCTGCTGCCTTGCAGGCCGGTCTTGACTGACCAAAGGCTAAGGGAGTTAACCCTGACAGAAAATGACAACCTGCTGCCTTACAAGTTGGTCTTGAATGCCTAAAGGCTAAGGGAGTTAACCCTGACAGAAAATAACAAGGCCGGTAAGGGGCCTCAAGGTGGCAGCCCCACCATCTACCTAGGGTACAGTGGGCTAATCCCCTACTTATCCAAAACAACCTGATTCAAAGTAATATATACAATGATATACCCGGCTTAAAAATTTCAAAGACGACTCTGGAAAAAGGACACGTACTGTGATTTTTGGAACATGGAATGTTAGGAAATTAATGGAAAGGAGTTAGAATTAGCTGAAGAAAAAATTCAAAGTAGACATTTTGGCTATTACAGAAACAAAGAAAAAAAAGGACAAGGAATAAAAAATGTAGGACCAAATCATACTTTAATCTTCTCAGCAGTAGATATCAAAGATAGAGCTAGAGCAGGAGTAGGCCTCCTAATGCATAAAGGCAAAAATGCTACTAGAAAGTTGGAAATTTGTAAGCCCACGGCTATTAGAGGTAAATATTAAACCAAAAGGAAGAGAAATTAAATTATGAATAGCTTATGGACCAAACGAAGATGCCCCAAAGAAGAAAAAGATATCTTCGAAAATGATTTACAAATAGCTACAGAGAATCTCAAACCCAAACAGGAATTAATGCTTTTAGGAGATTTAAACGCTAGAGAAACATCAGGAGGAGTAATAGGTAAAGAAGGAGAGACAACAACTTCTCCAAATGAGAGAGACTAATAGATTTTTGCCTAAAGAATAACATGAAAATAGCTAACACATTTTTTTCCTCATAAAGATAATCACAAATATACAAGAGTAAATGAAGACATATGTGAAAAGTTAATCACAGACTACATAATAGTTAGCAGCTCCTTTTTACAGTACAATGGATGCTAAGTAAGCAGAGGAGCTGAAATATTTAGTGATCATCACTATTGATAGCCAAAAGGAGATTCTTAACTGAAGAAAACAAACAAAAAGGAAAGAGAAGAAAGCTACTAAACTCAAAATAGAAGAACTAAATAAACCAATAATAAAACAAATGTACCAATCCAGGATAAAAAGATCTATCAGTGAAAGGCAGGTGAATCTGAAGAAAAGCACAATAGAAGAAAAGTGGCAAACATATAAAGAAACACTCCTCAGTTGTACTGAAGAGGTCTGTGGTAGGAAACAAATTAAAGGAGATGGGAAAAAGGACAGCATGGTGGAATGAGAATGTCAAGATTAAGATCAAAGAAAAAGAAAGATGCCTGGAAGAAAAACTTGCAAACAAAGAGACCAGAGGATAGGATAGATTACGTGAGTAAAAGAACTGCCGCCAAAAGAGGAAGTAAGGAAAGCAAAGCAGGAACATTGGAAAACGTTTGGACAAAGACTTCAAGAAGGCTATTAAGGAAATCAAAAGCTGTTCTGGGGAGCAATGAAGAGCATGAGAAAGACCAAAACACGCCCAATACGACAAATTAAGAACGCCAAAGGAGAAATAATGAAAGGAGACAGCGAAATCATGGAAACGTGGAGAAAGCATTTTCAACAATTACATAATCCCTCCAGAACATATGAAACAAGGAGTACAAATCAATTATTAAGAGTAACAAGTAATAGAGATGAGACAGCTGAAGAAGTAGATATCTCAATGGAAAAACTTCTATAGCTATAGCTATAAGAAAAAGTGAAATTAGGAAAAGCCCCAGGAGCAGATTAAGTTTATCCAGAAATGATTAAAATTTAAGGGAGAGAGGCAGACAAACTACTACATGCAATATGTCAACAAGCATGAAAGTCCAAACAGGTGCCAGACGACTGGAAAAAGGGAACTGTAATACCAATACACAAGAAAGGATCAACCATGGAGTGCTCCAACTATAGAGGGATGTCACTACTTAGCGTACTAGGAAAAGTGTATTCCAGGAATCTGGAAATGAGACTAAGGAAAAGAGTAGAGGATCAGATTGAAGAGCATCAGAGTGGATTTAGACCAGGAAGAAGTATACAAGATCACATGTTTACAATTAGACAAATAATAGAAAAATTCATTGAGAGAAACATTGACTTGCACCTGTGTTTTATTCTTGAAAAGGCTGTGAGGAGGGACGAACTATGGCATTCCTTAAAGAACACAACGTAGAGCAAAATTTAATAGAAGCCATTAAAAGTTTTTACAATAAACCAACATGTGCAGTGAGAGTAGCTGGAAATGTATCTGAGGAATTTGATGTGGATATAGGAGTAAGACAGGGTTGTATCCTAAGTCCTCTTTTGTTTATCACATTTATGGATTCAGTTGCAAAGACATCCTCAAAGATGAAGAAAATGAATGTAGGTATGTGGAAGCTCAAACCAGTAAATGTATCAATGATTTCATTTACTGATGATTTAGTTCTGTTTGGAAAATCAGAAAGCGACCTCCAGTCAAATATCAACATAATGAATAATGAATTAAATAAAAGAGGAATGAGAGTAAATGCAAAGAAAACCAAAACAATGCTAGTAACTGGGGAAGCTAAAACACAAAATTTTAAATTAGGCAGGGAGATTTTAGAACAAGTTGAAAACTACAATTACCTAGGAGTAATTATTAACTCAGAGGGAAAACTAAGAGAAGAAATCAGCCAGAGAATTAAAAGGCAAGTGCAATATATAACCACCTAGGAAAGGCATTTGTAGGTAAACAAAAATTTTCAACAAAAACCAAAATGGCAGTATACAATACAATTTATTGTCATACTCTCCTCTATGGCAGTGAAACCTGGACCTTAGACAGTAGGGAATACAGTAGAGTACAGGCAGCCGAAATGAAATATCTAAGAAGAGTAGTAGGGAAAATTAAAAGAGACAAAATCAGAAACACAACAATAAGAGATCAAACCAAAGCAGATAGCATAAAAACTAAGATATAAATGAATCAACTGAGATGGTTTGGGCATGTTAACAGAATGAATGACAATAGAATAGCTAAATCAGTATATAGTGCTAAAACTCAAGGTAAAAGACCAAAAGGCAGACCTCGGAGAAAGTGGAAAGAAGATATAAAGAGGCATTAACGCAAAGAAATTTAACTTTCACGGAAGGAAACAGAAACTGTCAGGACAGGGCAGCCTGGAGAAAGATCATTTCGGGCATTTAAAACCCATACACCGGAAGGTAGAATGGAAGCAGATAAAGAAAGAAAGAGATATGGTTGCGCAAGAGGCTCATTATCATCGAAAAGGCCTGCTAACTTTCTGTCATAAAGTAAGGGAAAATCATGCTTTCGAACCGAATATTATAAACCAAGTGGAAAATAATGTTCTGGCAGAACGTTTCTCATTTCTTGAAGAGGGCGTTTCGGAGGACACGCCAAGAATTTACAAACTTATGACACGTCGGGAAAATGTACAATGAGCGTTTAAGAGAGAGAGAGGGGAGGGGGTGGGGGTGTGTCCTGGGGTGAAAATGTTGTCGTTGGTTCCTATCTATTTAACTTATGTATAGGTCTAATGGGCATGGTGTACTGAGTTGAAATATGCCGTTCTTTTTTTCCTGACGCTTCCGGTTGCCATGGAAGCGGCGGCCATCTTGGATTTTGCCCCAAATTTCACCAACTTGAATATTGATAGGCTTTTTCATTTTTCAATAAATTTATTTCAAACTTGGCACACACCTTATTTGATACAATATCTAAATTTGATCAGATCAGATTTTTTGTTTCATTAGTAAGTTTTGATTTTATGAAATTTTGAAAATAGGATATGAGAACAACCAAAAATATACAAAGATATTATACAAAAAATTCATTTTTCCAAAACTATAATACATATAAAAAAACGCATCAGATCATTTCGTTGTTTCGCCCACTCATCATCCATACCAAATTTCATGAAGATACGTTGAGAAATTAAAAAAAAAGTAGATAGGAAATAATGAACAAAAAAGGACATTTTGAGAAAATCGTATTTTTCTCTTATTTTCTCTTATTTGAATACATTTTTCTCCCATAAACCTAAGATTAGAGTAGGATAATACTTTGAAACATCATAAAATCTTGAGAGGCTCTCAACTACTTTTATTGACACTGTTTCAAGTGCACCAGCATCTTTTTACTCATTTTGAGATGGTGCCTTTTGATAATAAGTGCACAGAATATGTTCTGTAACTTCCGGCC
Source organism: Doris montereyensis (assembly GCA_037039925.1). Classification (NCBI taxonomy): domain Eukaryota; kingdom Metazoa; phylum Mollusca; class Gastropoda; order Nudibranchia; family Dorididae; genus Doris; species Doris montereyensis. Next base: position 551,154 of record JAXRKP010000018.1, read on the forward strand.
GATCTACGGCAGTATTCATAATAGATCCTCAAATAAAGTTGTTTTGGATAGCGTTTATTGTGACGATCAAAATGCGTGCCAACTTACCATACTTTAGATATTATTTCTGACTTTTATTGTATAATAGCTGTGTTGAAAGATAGGCCTGTACTGTTTCTAAAAAATTCGTATAAATTCAAAGAATCGATACTGAGCTTCTGTTATAATATTATTATGACGGGAATGAGCTGCTCTATCCACCAGTATGATAGACTAGGTTTGTCCCATTTTCGGCAAAAATGGCATTCCCAGAACCCCCCCCCCTTTAAAAAAATATGGATCAAAAGAAACTGAGAGAATACATACCACCCTTTTTTTAGAAAGGCTTTTCAACAACTTCCAAATTTTTAGGAGACAAGCCAAGGTAGATATGTTTTGTTGTTATTCCAAGATGATGTTCACAGTTTGATGAAAATGACTATAGAAGGCAAATCTGATAGTGATGCAGTCAATATTATGCATACTGCAAAACTAATCCGGAAATATATCATCAACCATCAAGTATTTTCTTTTGAAGGAACATTTTTAAATCCTATTGACAGTGACCCATATTCTTTGCTGGTGTTGATGAAAATGACGTTGATATTAGTGGAGTCAGTTAGAGCCAAAAAACATATCGATTGCGCACATTGTGGTAAAAGCATGAACCTCACACAGGTGAAAGAGCTTTAAAAGATGAATAAAATGTGATATAGAACCACGCTGACAAATGACTATTAAGAGAGTTAGAGCCATCTGAAAATGTCGATAAAACTTGTATGGCATATTTAAAATACAGAACACCGCATTGGTTCTCTGTCACAACTATTTCAACCATCTTTATTTTGTCATGTCACCAATGCGTACAAACTTACAGTATACACATATTCACACACACACACACACACAGACTTAAATACACACAGACGCCCGTATCGAGATCATGGAAAACCGGAAATGATAACGTAGATCCTCCCCCCCCCCCTCAATCCCCGTCCCCGAGATAATTTTTGACTTAACATTACAGTATAGGGACTTGTCAACCGTGAAATCTGATTGCATATTTAAATTCAGCGACTCAAATATTTTACTAGCCAAAGCGTGAAAATACAAAATTAAATATTAGGTTAGGAGAAAAAATGTTTTTGTTAGAAGTAGTCATTTAATCGGGTGCGTATTCCTGTGTGTTGAACGTCTAGATCTATATTTACATCCACTGTCCTCCCCAACGGCAAGCGCAGAGGCAAGCGCAGTGTCAGTGTCACTCGTGTCAGTCCGAAAGCAATACATCTTACTTTTTTTTTCTTCTTCTCGCACTACGCAACCCCAACCACTGTGTGTCTTATTCAATTCGACGTCAGCCGCATTTGATGTGTCCCTCTTTCATGGGTATGAAAATGTGTCAGCATTCAAAACGGTGATCACTCAAATTTGTTCCATTTCTCCAAGATCAAATTTTGCCGCTGCCTTGTTAATAACAACAGAGACAAACGGTTGCTGTATTACATACAGGCTCTGTTTGTTGTTGGTTAAACTGATATACATTGATGTGTGTCGGACTTTATACCTTTGATTTCTAAATTCAGTGAAATCATTCATTCTGTGTTGTTATACTGAATCTCATTTTAAGATCGTTTTGAACTGATCTTTACATCTCATCGATAATGTCTAAAAGGACTTTTTTTAAACCCTTGAATGTACTAAGTATATTATATGCCATACTGATACATGAAAGCTTAGAATGTCCTGCCGAAACAAAACGCTTCAAAGTTCAAGCGTACAAAACCTTACAAATGATCATACATGAATTGATTTGCCACACGACGAAATATGAGTTAACCTTAGCCATTTTATCAATGAACGAAGGAGATGATCTTGCATTAACCCTAAGGGAGCATGCTGCCATGTGGCACAAATCATATTGTGCAAGATTCAACAACACCAAACTTCAATGGTTGATGAAAAGGGTATCTGAAAGCTCCTCCTCTGACACATTTCTTCATTCTGACAAAAATGGCCATGAAACACAAATACATAGACATGCGCCTTCTCCATCCAGCGTTAGATTTTCGGTAATACAAACTAACAGAGCAAAAAATGTCTAGGAAAAGGAGGAATGTGATAGAAATGAACTGCATTCAGTTAGGAATTTAGAGGTAAGTGACAAGGTAAAATGATTGCATAGAAAACAAAAGACGCAAAGCTACTGGAGAAATTTACACATGGCGATATAGTTGCGCAAGAGGCTCATTATTATGAAAATGCCTCCTAACTTTGTGTTATAAAGTAAGAGAAAGGCACGATATCGAACCGGATATACACCAAGTGGAAAATACTGTTCTAGCAGAGCTTGTCTCGTTTCTGGAGGAGGCCGCTTCGTTTCTAAAAGATTCCTATAAATTCAAAGAATCGATACTGAGCTTCTTTTATTTTTATGATATCATTATGACGGGAATAAACTGCTCTATCCACTAGATAGATGGTATGATAGACTAGATTTGTCCCATTTTTTGGCAAAAATGGCATTCCCAGAACCCGCCCCCCCCCCCTTAAATTCACGAAAAATACTCCTGCACATTCATCTAGCCAATAGTAAGCAGATGTATCCTAGATCTAGATCTATAATATGAATGGTTATGGTTATGTCTGCCTATATATATATATATATATATATATATATATATATATATATATATATATATATATATATATATATATATATATATATATATATATATATATATAATCTAGATATGAAATCTAGATCTAAGCTCAGGTTTAAATATTATATATTATAGATTAATCTTGACCTCGAATGTCTTAAAAAGATTCAAGGAGAGATATTATCTAGCTCTGGATTTATATCTAGATTTACATGTAACTTAAATATAATATTTAAATTCGTGTAGAGAAACTAGGCCTAGACCTAGATCTAGATCTATACATTGTTTACATAATTAGACTTTTATAATTTATAAGCACAAGAAAAGAAGAAAGGGAAAAAGGACAAGCATTAACTCTGCTGCAACTAATCATTATGTAGGGAGCATTAGCATGACGCTTTCGAAATTTGATTCATAAATAGTTCCCGCGCTCACACACTTTATATATACACACACACACACACACACGCACCCATGAATATAATAATCATTATCTTTTAATGAGGCTTATGGATCCAAATTGTTATTATAACCCTGTCTCTTATTTAGGTACTGTGACATTCACGCACTGTGTCCACGCGCGTGCTTCCGTGTAGCATTACGCCATGTTTTTTAACTAGTAGATCTAGATCTAGACCAAATGCGAATGCGTGCCACTGCGTGCTCTGGTACACCATCCCCATCATACAATGAGCCGGTGACGGCGATGATGTGATTGTGGGTGTGTATGTGTGTGCGTGTGTGTGTGTGTGTGTGTATGTATGAGTGAGAAAGAGAGAGAGAGAGAGAGAGAGAGAGAGAGAGAGAGAGAGAGAGAGAGAGAGAGAGAGAGAGAGAGAGAGAGAGAGATGCGTCGTTACACGCCATGTCTCCCCACTCCCGATGGGTCGGGGCTAAATCTTCGAGCCTGTGTTGCTTCGATCTTAGTAAGCCAATAGGAGGCCTTGATTAAAGATCGGCCTTTGAAGTCCGATCCTATATTGCTTCGATCTTGGTAAGCCAATAGGAGGCCTTGATAAAGATCGACCTTCTTAGTCTTAGGCGGCGTACACCAAAAGCTACTGACCGCGCCGAGCCACTGAGCCGAGCCGAGCTGCACAAATATCTGCTCTTTACTGCTACGCACAGTTACAGACCGTTTCCACCAATAGCAGTGGCGTCGCCACGCAGCTCGTCCACGGTTAGCTTCGAGCTGCGATAAATGTCGAGGCGTGTATTTTTCGGGTATTTTTCGGCTCGTGGCTAGCCGTCGAACTGACCTACTAGATCTAGTACTTCCGTGCTGGCTAAATTTAGCGCATACGCAACAAATGCTCAGTTGCTCGCTTACAGCTCGACTCGACTGAAGGCACTACAGAGTAAACAATAAACATGGACGATGAAAAAACCCTTCAGATGATTTCTTTACTTCAATATTATCCATCATTATGGAAAAAACAGAGTAAAGATTTCATGAACATAGATGTGCGGAGAAATAACTTTAATGAGATTGCTGAACAAATGAATGTGACAGATAAGTTAAAAGTAAATCAATCATTAAATCATCCTTTAGATCTAGATATATCACTATCAATCAACATATCTGATGTCTATCTATCTATCTATCTATCTATCTATCTATCTATCTATCTATCTATCTATATCTATCTATCTATCTATCTATCTATCTATCTATCTATCTATCTATCTATCTATCTATCTATCTATCTATCTATCTATCTATATGTCTGTCTTCGGTCTATCTCTATCATAATCTTTTTTTTTTATCTCAGTACGACCGTCTCTATTTTTTTAAATCCCCCACTCCCCTTTCCCTCATTTAAATGTATTATCTACATTAGCTGTTGGTGGCTCTTCCCTTCTCAGTTTATTTTGGTTTCCTTATCTCTTCCACTATCTTTTTCTTTTTCTCCTTTGTCAGATTCCTCAAAAACAATAAAAGTGAAATATTTATTTCAACATGTAATTAAATTATGAAACTTTTCATATTAATTTGCTGATGGTGACACCATTTTACGGGACAGAGTTTTGCCAAGATAGTGCACCTGGTCCAACGAAAAAGTCCCTCAGTTTTTGTCGTATCCACATTGCGTACTGCCCAGGACTGGCTTCTGACCTCCTCTTATATTAACGTTTCCCCCTGCGCAATCTGTTCTCCTATCTCCACCGTCGTCCCATTCTTTGACGTCTGTCTCGGAAGCAGATACGGTGTTTCATTCTAGCGTTAATATTGCATTGTGCAGGACCACCGCAGCCAGAATAATACTCTCTGAAGTCTTGTTGTCTGTAGCAATGACGCATCTCAGAACTCTCCATTTTGCTGCCAATAAACCAAAAGCACACTCAATGCATCTTCTAGTCCTGGAATGTCGATAGTTATACATTTGCATCTGTATCGTGAGAGTTCCAGAAAATGGTGTGAGTAGACATTGCTTTAATGGATAGGCAGCGTGAAATAATAAGAAGTAGGGAAGGTCTGCGCTTAAATCTGGCAAACTACCAGCATCCATCATATTATTCTGAAAGAACGATTTTGTTTCAGATCGAGAAAAAAACACCACCATCACTTTCTTTTCCATACGCACCCACTTCGATCATAATGAATTTGAGATCCGAATCAGCAACTCCTTGCAGCACGAGTGAAAAGAAATGTTTGTAATTTAAAAAGTTCGATCCAGAGTTGGGTGGCGCTTGAATGCGTACGTGTTTTCTATCTATAGCACCAAATTACGTTTGGAAAGTTACACTTTTCAATGAATCCTTTTGGCAGTTTTTTTTAACTTTCTGTTGTTGGTTTCTTCAAATACATAGGGTTTAACTTTGTCCAAATCGATGCCAACGTTTCAGTAACGATTCGACAAACAGTGGTCGTTCCAAGCCGATAAGTGTGTGCTAAGGACCGAAATGACATTCCTGTTGCCAAAAATCTGTGGAGGAACAAGATTTAGAATAATCATAGTGATATTACTCATCTTAATATAAACTTATTTGTACTCTATTGTTCTTTTCTTACTTATCCCCAGAGGAGGATTGCAGGAAGAGGTTGAAACACCGTAAGGACAAGATGCGGGAGGTTTGCAGCAAATTACCAAAGACTGCAAGTGGTCAGCCGGCTTTCCAGGCTGGTGGGGAAATTGTCAGGTGGGCAGTATTACAACACCCCTTCTCTTCATAAAGGATCAATTCATCGGGCGACAACTGAGTGGCTCATTCCATGAAAGTTCAAATATATGATGCCATCAGCCAATCAACTGACTTTGAACGCTGAAGATGACGAGGAATCGTTATCAAGTCAGACGAGGTGTTGGTAACTGACAAACTAGGCCTACTACACCAGTGTCGGTACCCAGGAAGCCACATGAAAGTGGTGCTCAACGGCCGTTTTCATAAAAAAAGTTGAGGCAAACAGAACAATTTCTAGACATAGAAAGGAGAAGCTGAACACCGTCAGACATTTAATGAGGGATGATGAGCAAGGATGATTGACGGCATATATGTTGATTATCTAGTGCACGATCTGCGAATGATCCGAAATCCACGCCTAAAAATAAGTGTTAGAAATAGCATATCGAAGCTTGTGGAAGATGCCATTCTTCAACAACTAACTATGGATGAGCAGCATCAACAACAACAACAGCATCTGCAACAACAGCATCAACAACTCAGTCAACAGCCTCCACGAAAAGAGCCGCCGTCACAGCAAGAACAAGGACAAGCATATATTACACAATGGAAAGAATGTCGTCTCAACTACCGGTACTAAATTCAATGTTTACCACTATGTGTTAAATTTATTTTGAATTGCTGACAATGAATCAACAAGCTGTGCTTTTTTTGTTGGTTTTGTCCTTGATATTAATGATATATTGTCCGTTGTTGTTGCTACTATTGTTGTCCTCTTTGTTGTTTTTGTTTTTTTCATTACGTATCTGCAATTGTTTTGTTGCTATTAATTATTTGTTATGAATTTAGAGGAGAGTGTGGCGTGATGACAACGACCACTACATGAAAGAGGAGGAACATGATGATGAATATAGGATGACGTAGGTGAAAAACGGTGAAAAAGGACTATGAATCATGAATGGCTATGTTGGATACCGGAGGCCTACTTACCGAAGTGTTAAAGCCAGTCGTTCCTCTGGTGAAACGGATTTGCGATAATTGGTTTCTTGTTTCTGCAAGTCCTGGGTGATCAAATCAAGCATGACTAGAATGTCTGAGGCAACATTCGGAAATAAGATTGAAAACGTTGTTCGTCTTGTTTTAAATCAGGAAACAAAGATGGAATTCGCCACATGAGTCCCGTTTGGCATTTATAGGATGAACCCACCATTCTCTCTCGTTTTCCAACAAAAGACTCTTTGCTAGATACGCTGGTGGTTCCAATAAATGTAACAGGCACAACTTTCTTTCGTCTGGCATGCTGCACACTTCTCAGGCAACTGATTAATCACTACAGCTACTAGTAGCTAGCTAATGGCTCGGTGCGCTCTCCAGCATGACGGCATTTGGTGGGGACAGGCAAGCTTTCATTGAGCCACTGGCCAAGTTCCTAACCGTCAATAGCCTGTGGCTTTTGGCGTGGAGACTAGAGCTCCTCGGCTCGCAATGCTTGTAGCTCGCTCGGTTGCACGGCGCGGTTAGTAGCTAACGTCTCGCTACTAGCTCGCTAAATAGCTAAATAGCTAAATAGCTCTAAATAGCTAAATAGCTAAATGGAGCAGTGAGCATTAAACTCGGGTGCACACCACTAGCCGCATTTTTCAAAATAACTCGCTAAGCTAGATGGCTCGTGGTGTGGACGGCTAAGTGAATAAAAGCGAGCTTAGGCGTTCGCCTGTGGCTCACTCTCTCGATCGATTGTCATTTTGGTAGTGAATAGATCTAGTTATCAAGATGGATGCTAGAAAAGGCATTCTTTTGACTGATGTTTTAGAATTGTCCCCTTACGTACGGCAATGCATTCTTTTTAGCGATAATAGAGAACATTGGGTTCATGCTATCAATATCCAAAGAAAAACGTACGGAGAATTTCATCACCTGATGCCTCAACTCAAACAAGACTGTGACAGATTTCATTCATACTTTCGAATGCTTCCAAGTACATTCTCGGCAATTCTTGCTCTTGTTGAAGCTGACCTAACTAAACAACATTCTGGTTACAGATAACCTATATCTGCTGAGGAGCGTTTAGCACTGACGTTGCGGTAAGTTGATGTTTATCTTGTAATAAGTTGTGTGTACAATGGTTGTGATTTGGTGGTGGTCGTGTGGGGAAAATGCGTGATCTTTCTCAATTGTCAATATCTAGCCAGGGATAAGGTAATATTTACGCACTGTATTGATTAGATATAATGATCGACAACATCCATTTCAATTCATTTTCAACTCAGAACAATCATTTTTTAACAATTAAGAAACACGTGATGTGATTTAAATAGTAACAGTCGAACTAAGTCATTATTTATTTTTTGAAAACAACAAAACATAATAACCCATACACTGAACGGTGGAAATTGGAACAAATAAAGAAAGAAACAAAACATTACACACTTTCATAACTGCGATAACAATCACTGCTGTCATAAGAAACATCTCTTGAAGTTGAAGTGGTTGTACAGTGTGGGCCTGTGTCTTGTTGCAGCTGCTGGAAAACAGAGTCCCCAACAATTTTATTTATCTGTGTCTTTACCTGCATAACAAGAAACGGTCTCTCAGTTTTCTCAAGTCACAGGCAATAGATGAACAATGTCTGTCCCATTCGTCTTTTACTTCTTTTGGCTCATCAAAGATTTTTTTTAGACTTAATTTTTCTTTTTCGAGGGCCAAAAAGTCCTCTGCCATGCGTGCTTTTTTTGTTTTGGGTTGGTGTGTCCATGTTGACGAATGGCGCAGTACCGGTATGGGACTCGCCACAGCAGAAGATGACGTTGACTTTCCTGTTGTGTATTTGAAATCTGCCGGATTTTCTCATCACTCTCTCAACTGAGGAAATCACCGACACAGCTCTTTCATTTTCGTCATGGTAAGTACCAGTTAGTACCACTGAGGTCCCTGCCAACGAACTGGTCCTTCATGAAGAGCAAAGCCTTGTAAAGGACCACCGCACAAACTCTTCGCTGAGTTGGAACGCTGGCTGACCACTTTTTGTTTTTGGCAGCTTGCTGGTCACTTCCCTCATCTTATCCTTCAGACTTTTCAACTTTTTCTTGCACGTCTCCTCTGTTTTTTAGGAAAGAAAAACCAAAGCAATTAGAAAAGAAAATTATTTTATTCACATGATTTATATTATTTGATATAATGTGCAATCTTCGTCTTTTTTCACAGGTATTTATCAACAGAAATGTCTTTTAGGAAGTTAGCATATTCTTATCGGATGGGAAAGAGCACAGTGTCAAAGATCGTTGAAGAAACTGTTACAGTTTTGTGGTCAAATCTCAGCCCACTGTTTGTTAAAGAGCCCACGAAAGATTCATACATGGACATCGGCGATAAATACTTGAACGTCTGTAACTTTCCCAACGTAATAAGTGCTATTGATGGAAAACACATCCGTATCGAGGCACCTGTGAATTCAAGATCAAATTACTTCAACTACAAGCATTATTTTTCCATTGTTCTCCAGGGTGTTGCAGATCCTGATCTAAGATTTATTTCAGTAGAAGTCGGAGCTTATGGAAAAAAAAGTGATGGTGGAATATTTTCAAGATCCAAGATTTATCTCGCCTAGACTCAAACACCGTTGAAATCACAGCAGACGCCTGTTTGCAGAATTCAAGCACCCATCTTCCCTATTTTCTCATAGGAGATGCAGCTTATCCTTTGAAACCTTATCTCATGACTCCCATAAATTCAAATCTAACACATGATCGGAAGATTTATAATTATCGTCTGTCAAGAGCCAGGCGATGTGTCGAGTGTGTATTTGGGGTTCCAGCAGCAAAATGGTGAGTATTGAAGACAACCATATCAACACAAGTTGATACTGCTGTCAAGATAGTCCTTGCTACTGTTGCATTGCATAATGCAATCATTGAATTGGAAGGTCTGAGAAGAACAGAATCAGAGCATGAAGGATGGGATGACATATTAACCCGATATGCTGATAGGCGGGTGGGATGCTATCAAGGTCGACCTGACCGACATGCGACATGGGTGAGAGAGCAACTCGTACAATATTTTGTTGGTCCTGGTACTGTGTCGGCAAGACATTTACGCTTAAATATGTGCTCTGAAAATGACTCATATTGTCATTTTACATTGTAACCAAAGACTACTGTCTTATTAAAAGTAGTCCTTGGTTGAGCAGTGGTAAATGGCAAAGAGATTAACCGCTGCTCAAAGCTTGCTACTAACGGCGCCGCGCCGCCGAGCGAGCTACAAGCCTTGTGAGCCGATGAGCTTTAGTGTTCACACCAAAAGCCACCGTGGCTAGTCGACGGTTAGGAACTTGCTCGCCAGTGGCTCAATGAAAGCTTGCCTGTCCCCATCAAAAGCCGTAATGTCGGAGAGCACATTGAGCTGTGAGCTAGCTACTAGTAGCAGTAGTAATTAATCAGTTGCCTGAGAAGTTTCCAGCATGTCAGACGAAAGAAAGTTGTGCCTGTTACATTTATTGGAACCATCAGTGTACCTAACAAAAAGTCTTTTGTTGGAAAACGAGAGAGAGAATGGTGGGTTCATCCTATATATGCCAAACAGGTGCACTATCTTGGCAAAACGCTGTGCTGTAAAATGGTGTCACCATCAGCAAATTAATATGAAAAGTTTCACAATTAACTTACATGTTGAAATAAATATTTCACTTCTACTGTTTTTGAGGAATCTGACAAAGGGACAAAGAAAAAACAAAGAGATAAGGAAACCAAAAGAAACGGAGAAGGGAAATCGTCAACAGCTAGTGTAGTAATACATTTAAAGGAGGAGTGGGGGAATTAAAAAATAGAGAAGGTCGTAGTGTGATAAAAAAAATTATGATAGAGATAGACTGAAGACAGAGAGATAGACTTTATAGACAGATAGATAGATATATAGATATATATATATATATATATATATATATATATATATATATATATATATATATATATATATATAGAGATATATATAGATATAGATAGATAGATATAGAGAGAGAGAGAGAGAGAGAGAGAGAGAGAGAGAGAGAGAGAGAGAGAGAGAGAGAGAGAGAGAGAGATAGACAGATAGATAAATAGATAGATAAAGACAGATAGATAGATCAGATATATTGATTGATAGTGATAGATCTAGATCTAATGGATGATTCAATGATTGATTGATTTTTAACTTACCTGTCACATTCATTTGTTCAGCAATCTCATTTAAGTTCTTTCTCTGCACATCTCTGTTCATGAAATCTTTACTCTGTTTTTTCCATAATGATGGATATTCTTGTAGTAAAGTAACTGAAGCGTTTTTTCATCGTCCATGTTTATTGTTTACTATGTGATGCCTTCAGTCGAGTTGTAAGCGAGCGACTGAGCATTTGTTGCGTATGTGCTAAATTTAGCCAGCACAGAAGTAGATCAGTTCGACGGCTAGCTACGAGCCACGAAAAATACCCAGACATTTATCGCGGCTCGAAGCAAACCGTGGACGAGCTGCGTGGCGAGGCCACTGCTTTTGGTGTAAACGGTTTGTAAACGGTTTGTAACTTTGTGTAGCAGCAATAAAGAGCAGACATTTCTGCAGCTCGACTCGGCTCGTTGGCGCGGCGCGGTTAGTAGCTTTTGGTGTGTTCGCCGCTTTACACTGCTTCGAGCTTTTTAGCTCGACCTTTGAAGTCGGTCTTGTGTTGCTTCGATCTTTTTTTTAGCTCGACCTTCGAAGTCCGATCATGTGCTGCTTCGAGCTTTTAAGCTCGACTTCGAAGACAGATCCTCCTTTGCTGCTTTGCGTTTTAGGATTTGCCTTCGAACGTTTTGGGAGGAAAACAATGAATTATTACAGATTACAGAAACTGAACAGTACACAAATGCAGAGGAAGTGAAAGAAGTAGCAAATCAAACCAAACATTTGAAATAACACATTAATACATTACAAGGAAAACGTTCTAGATCTATAATAAACGCCCTCTCTCCCTTTAAAAAAATATTGGATTCAGATCTAAATCTACCACAACATTTTAGGCCTACATACGTGTTTTCTAATCTAGATCTAGATTTTGTCTTAGCGTTGTTGGTGTTGTTTTTGTTATTATTAGCTTATTAGTTATGTAGTAGTACCGATATTAGTAGTAGTAGTAGTAGTAGTAGTAGTAGTAGTAGTAGTAATAGTAGTAGTAGTAGTAGTAGTAGTAGTAGTAGTAGTAGTAGTAGTAGTAGTAGTAGTGGTGGTAGTAGTAGTAGTGTTGGCGTTGGTATTCATATCGTTATTAGTAGCCTTGTGGTAGAGTAGATCTAGTAGTATAATATACTAAATATTATGTATTAAAATCATAGATGCTGTGAAGAAGAAGAAGTGAAATAGAATGAAGAAAAAGCAGAAGTATGTCTCGTGTCATATGTTGCTTTCTGTCTCATTAAAAATATTGTTGTTGTTGACGCGGCTGCGGCTTCTGTTATTCTCATGACCACATAAGATCGAGCTCGATCTTGCCTGCCAGGCTCGATCTTTGAAGTTCACTTTAAACAGCTTTGCCCAGCTCTAGTATAACCCCGTCATTACCAACAGCTATTTTCACGATGTAATATGCAGTTGATTGTTTAGTGTCTTGTGTTCTGACTAGCTGAAAATAATCATCGCCTCTTTGATATGATTCGTACAGTCGTTTATCATTAGCCTAATGTATATTTTCTGGTAGATATTTCTTGTTTGTCAAAAACCCTGAACAAATAAATGATAGCTCTAGTTCTGTTGGTGTTGATATTTGAAACCTGTAAGTAGCATTTGAATTCGCTATTCACTTCTAATCTATGTCTATTGATAGTACGTAGATCTACTTATGTCTACGTCGGACCAATGAATTTCGTGCCGGATTTGAATTCGTTATGTTGCATTTGGATTCCTTAAGCCGAATTTGGGTTCACTATTGACACATTTAAGTCGTAAACATTATTCATAGGAGTGACAGAAAGTAGGCTGGTCGTCATGGGTCAGCAGGTAACTCTGCGTAAGCCATGAGTGATCGATATGGAGGCGGCTTAAGTTAACACGCTCTCTTTTTCCTATTTCTTACTTTTACATTTGGTGTTTTCGTTGTGTTTGGGATTCCCGCATAGAGCTTGTTATTAACTTCATGGTCTCACTCCTGCCAAATTGTGTTAATACATGTTTAGCCACTGGTTAAAACTTTTAAATATGCTGGTCGAGTAAAACATTAGGGCTGACATGTTTGGAACATTCCTCTCCCATTTATTATAATAATAATAATAATAATAATAATAATAATAATAATAATAATAATAATAATAATAATAATAATAATAATAATAATAATTATTATGATAATTATAATAATAATAATAATTATAATGATAATGATGAAGATGGTGATGATGATACTAATAGTAATAATAATGATAATAATAATAATGATGGTGATGATGATGATGATGATGATGATGATGATGATGATGATGATGATGATGATGATGATGATGATAATAATAATAATAACAATAATAATGATAATAATAAAAGCAACTTTATTGTCCATCATTGGCACATCATTTTGACCACATTAGTAGTTAAAATAAAAAGGCGTAGAAATATAACGTAGTTTGTGTAAATAACTAATAAATGACTAAGATTCAAAGTGAAATTATTTCATAAGAGGTTACATATTAAGTTACAGTTGTATGGTATATGAAGTTATTAGGGAAATTTGAATACATGTACATACATACATACAACACACACATACATACACAAATACATACATACACACACATATACATGTACACATACATACCTACATACAGACATGCATACTTATATACACACATAAATACATACATACATACACACATACACACATAATATACATACATGTTGAAGAATATACGTTAAATATAAGATGTATAATGACATTAAGATAATGATGGTAGTAAACAACAACGACATTAACAACAACAGCAATCTTGCAGCGTGTAGCACTTTCTCATAAAAGCCGAAGAGAGCAAGGCAAGAAGGATCTCCTTTATCTCTCTCTATTACATTTTTTTCAAGATTATTCTTCCAGATCGTGTGGAATAAGAAATTTGGGGGTGAAAGGGTTGGGTTTGATCGTTTTTTACTGGATTAAGTTTTCTTGGAGCAACACTTTTGATAAAGGAGAGAGATATGGGCAAAATCCTCATTGCATAAAGATATTCCAGAGCGAACGATACGATCCAACCTCTTTTCATTTTGTTTAAGAATGTTACCACCCCAAGCAGTCACGCACTATGTAAGCATACTCTCAATCATCGATCGATAGAAAAGCGATAGAATATTACTGTCTAATTTGAGGCTGTGAAGTTTTCTTAAAAAGTGTAAACGTTGTCGAGATCTTTAAACATTTCTGTAGAATAATTACTCCGGGTCAACTTTTGACCTACATGAATTCCAAGGTATTTATAGCTCTCAATCATTTCAACCTCTTCCCCTTTATCATTATTGGACTGATATGTTCTTTCTTACGCCTGAAGTCAATCACTATTTCTTTTGTTTTATTTACATTTATGATTAGGTGGTGGGTGTCACACCAATCTGTAGTGTAAAGTGATTGATTTGTTCCGGTACTCCAGTTCTGAGCTTGCTGTGAGACCCTGTATTGTCGAATCATCAGCAAACTTTAACATTTTGACACCATCGATATCAATTCGACAATCATCGGCGTAATGTAATACAACTGGTGATAAACACATCCCTGTATGTATCGGCATTTTCCTATTTGTTCATGTCCGCATGTCTCGATATCGAGACAAAGGTAATGTGTTTGCCAAGAAGATCGTTTAAGAGGTGCCTAATTCGTGCGATTACTTGATTTTTAATATCTAGATTTCTCAGACTGTGATTGTGAAGGGCAAACAGATTACCAGTCCATATGAGACAATTCTGATAACTCCTCGATAGCTTTTTGTACTATTCAAAGCCTAAAGAATGGATGCAATTCAGAGTTGAAAATCGAAGTAGACCTACTGTCTTTCACTTTTCAGACGCACATCGGACAGAAATTGCAGCACTTACATTTTCATCCTTTTTCGAGCAATCTGTGTAAATATGGCAACAGCCAGGAGATTTTCTTTCTTCTGTAAAAAATCCTGTTGGAAAATGAGTGGGTACTATTAATATTGATTTTTGGAAATTTAGATTATGTGAAAGATACAAAAATTATATATTTTTGTCCATGGTTGTGCAATTAGAAAGTTAATACATACTATGTATCAGGATTTAAGTCCTTGTGATTTATGTTTGCCTGTAACGTGACGGAGAACTCGAATGTAGAACGGTGGGATAGCTGTGGATTTTTATTTTTATTTTTATTTTTATTGGATTTGTAAACATCCAAAATCCAAGTCTTTAGTGTCTACACGGTATGTGCTTAGACTTAGAGTCAGAGGACATCCAAAAAGTAAACCAAAAAAAGTAGAGGGTGGGGTGGGGCGAGAGTTGACTATTATATCTCTCCCTAAGGGTTACATCAAAGAAACAAACAAATATATGTCACGTCACCCAGTCAAAAGGCAGTTGATTTTGTTTGTTTGTTTGTGTTTTGTACCACGTTTTTGTACCGAACGTATTGAAGCTCTCGGATCCAGCCATATATATATATATATATATATATCCCTATATATATATATATATATATATATATATATATATATATATATATATATATATATATATATATATAGATAGAGAGAGAGAGAGAGAGAGAGAGAGAGAGAGAGAGAGAGAGAGAGAGAGAGAGAGAGAGAGAGAGAGAGAGAGAGAGAGAGAGAGAGAGAGAGAGAGAGAGAGAGAGAGAGAGAGAGAGAGAGAGAGAGAGAGAGAGAGAGAGAGAGAAAGGCAGGGAAGAAAGAAAGGGAGAGAGAGATGTGTGAGTATGGGAAACAAGAACGAAAAAATAGGATAAATATAAGACTAGATCTATATCTCACTGGGTCAAGAAAGAAGAAATGATGGAGAATGAATGAAAGGAAGTATCAATCAAGGCAAAAATTTACACTGAAGGTGCGAAATGTATATAAATTACAAATGTATCGATGCAATAAGGGAAGAGAGTAAACAACTTATCTGAAATTTCAAAAATGCCAGTTAGCACTAGCTGACGCTTTCCAAGTTATCGAAGTCTTAAGTATTTTCTCCTTGGTGATAAAATAGGGTATATTCCGTAATGGTAAGAAACCGTGCGCAAAGTTGCTTCCGGTAAATGGTGAACGTAGGAAAGAAGAAGAAGAAAAGAAGAAAAAAAAAGAAAGAAAAAAGAAGAAAAAAGAAAAAAAAAAAGAAAAAGGTGTGATCAAAGATGCCTACCGTTGAGTACGCTACCATAGATGTGTACATGGGGTGTGAACTGCCAGAGGGACCCAACTTTGCCCGGGATAGGAAGGGGTGGGGGCAGGATTAGGGTGGGATAGTTTCGTGGGGATGGTGGGGGGCGGATGGGGTAGGGTAGAGGATGGTGAAGGGTCAGGGATAGTAATAGCGTGTGCCCAACTATATGAGTTACTCCAGAGAAAATTATACAAATTGGTGTAAGACGTTCATACCATCAGGGTTGATTGTGCCCAATCTTACTATAAGCCGGTTCTCTAAAGACTTCCTAGACTCAGCACCGCCGGTACATGACCTGAGAATGCATACTTTCAGGTCATGGGATCCTCGATGTCCTGGTCCATTAAAATGTAAAGGCACCGGCAGTATTTGATATCTCTCCTGTGATGGCCAAATCTGTTGGAGAGTTGCAAGCCAGTTTCTCCGATATAGGCCATTCCACAATGACTGCAGCGAAGAGCATAAATTACATTGCGAGAGGCGCAAGAGAATTGCCCATTCACTGTTCAGGTCTGTCTGGGGAACTGAATGGTTGTGGAGCCGTCCACAAAGGGGCATGTCTTGCAGTTCTGAGTTAGTGCATCTACATCGGACGGTGCCCGACGGCGAAAAGTCAGTAGAGAGGCGACTGTGCACAAGGATATCCTGAAGGCTAGTGTGTCTCTTGAAGGCAATTAATGGAAAGGAAGGGAAAACACGTCTAGTCTCGTCACTAGCGTGTAGAATAGGCAGGTTCTTGCGGATTATATTGATGCCACGGTGTGTGTGCGGATGGTACGGAAGGATGCTATTCCATACTCTCAATTCCTCCGCCTTAGACGCATCTGTTCTGCCGAGCACCTATTCACAGAGGAAGCGCCAAAGATGTTTGATTTCTTCCTACGCAGAGGCTACCCTAAGGGCCACCATTTGTCAAGCCTTTCAGAGAGCTAAAATTGTACCCCGTAAAGACGCCCTCAACATCTTACGAAGAAAAAACCCCAAAACGCATACCTCTTATCCTTCCACTGTGGCTCCTTCGTATTTTTCCTAGATATACTATTCCCACTTAATGCTGTACATGTATACTCCAATCCTTGGTTCCTTTATCTTTTTCTGCCCTCCCTTTCCGTAGAATGTTATTTCTGACACACGTGACTCGGATAAATCTTCGCGCGGTTTACCATCAACTGCATAAATCCCTAGAGCACAAGAATGTGTGTGTATATATATATATATATATATATATATATATATATATATATATATATATATATATATATATATATATATATATATATATATATATATATATATTAAACACGTATATATACTCGAAGACATTTAGTTTGAAAACCCTTATTACGAAACTTACCCGAAACTTACGATGGTCAAGTCGGAAAGAGTTGCCATTAGTCCCGATTGTTATTTCATACATAATCCACCATAATCTGACATTTCAGTCTAGTTTAATTCGAAATTAACCTCTAGATCTTGTCCGAAAAAAACTGCTGTTTCTCAGACGGCCCATTTAAAATTTTTTATTTCACCTGCATAACCCGAACCTAGAACTAGAACTTGAAAATATTAATACGTGAACATACGGAAGGAGAAAGAAATCAAGCTCACAACTTTTCCCATTGGCGTTTCGTTACGAACGTACAGTGCAATAACGTAATTGTAGTAATAATAATCGTTGTGCGATGAACCAGTATACGTGCACTAGAAGATCAATACGTCATGTGTGTGTGTCTAGACACAATTGATTAGTGCCTGTGGCTACGCGTTAGTGCGCGCGCGCGCGTGTGTGTTGGTGTTGGGGGTGTGTGTGTGTGTGTGTGTGTAGTACAAGCGATAGATCACTAAATCACGCGGTCGATAACTATCTTCACCATGTCCCAAAAGAAAACTGAAGACGTGATGGGCGAAAAGTGCATAATGGCGTCCATAGTCGCCTACTGACGGTAACAAATGCTAACATTAAGCAGCAACCACAAGGTACATATTATATCTGCAAAGATATGTTCAGTATCCGGGATCCAGATTTACATAATGTAATGTACTTAAAACTCTACGTTTGTGTCTCACCCAGCCGGCTCACTCGCATTCATTGACGTCATTGTTACTAGCTTGGCTGTGCTTTATGACCCCTAACCACGTAACCTTTTATATTTATAAACAGACACTAGTGTGTGTAGTGTATGTGTATGTGCGTGTGTGTGGGCGCTAGATTTCTTGCTGGTTTGAGTGTGTAGGTTCCGCTGTGTAGGGCCTACTGTAGTCATGAATACATTGTATCATGTCATGTCACCGTCATGCGTGATGCGTGGCACGTATTGCGGCTTATTGCCTGTTTATTGTGTACGTTTATATGTTTTACGTGCGTGATCTGTCAGTTTGTTCTTTTATTACACTTACAGTCCAGAACACATCCCAATTGCTCTTTGCTATAATTTGTGTTGGGCGATATCAGAAATTTTGATTTCGATACGATACGATATTTTCCCGATATATCGAAATTTTTAGATATTGGCAACATGATATCAATATATATCAAAAATCGATAATTTATTTCCATATTGTGCCCAAAACGCACAAGTTTTGGGAGGATATTTTCTTGTTTATTGGGGATTTTGAACGGTTTTTTCTTCTTCGCATTTCGTCTTGCTTGCTTGAAAGAGAGAGGCAGACAGCAATAGGCAGAGAGACGAGAGAAGGGGCTTGGGGGGGTAGGATAGATAGGCAGAGAGAGAGAGAGAGAGAGAGAGAGAGAGAGAGAGAGAGAGAGAGAGAGAGAGAGAGAGAGAGAGAGAGAGAGAGAGAGAGAGATGGGAGATACTAGTGAGAGATAACGAGCGTATGAGAGAGAGTGTGTGTGTGTGTGTGTGTGAGAGAGAGAGAGAGAGAGAGAGAGAGAGAGAGAGAGAGAGAGAGAGAGAGAGAGAGAGAGAGAGAGAGAGAGAGAGAGAGAGAGAGAGAGAGAGAGAGAGAGAGAAACAAAAACAGAAGAGAGAGAGAGAGAGAGAGAGAGAGAGAGAGAGAGAGAGAGAGAGAGAGAGAGAGAGAGAGAGAGAGAGAGAGAGAGGCGCACAAACAAGCAGTGAGGTGAGAATAGAGAGATGCTCACTGTAAGAAAAGAATAACCATGAATAGTGCCGTTGGTGCATGATTAAATCATACAATTCTTTATTTTGTGTGGAAAAACTCCTTTGAAGAATGTAAAATTTAATGCACTCAAATTATTGCATCCTTACTTCAATTTAAAGTTATATCTTTTATTACCAACAAAAAGAAACTCTCAGATTCAAATCGATGTGCCTAGCCAGCATTGAAATGTCCAACAGAGTTATTAACTTATTCTCAGTAATTCAATTTGTTTAGTAAACTAATACAAAATAAATAATTTATTACCGAAAGCCGACATCTCTGATTTCTCTTCTGTTAATATTTCTTACCAATTCATTTTTTGTTTGTGCAAAATTCCGTTAACAAACTTTATTGGATTTCAGAAAATTAATCTGTTTACATCATGTCAGTGCTAAATTCCAACAAAGACATTTGTTACTTTCTTGACTTCAAACAAAATTGATGTGGAAAATCAACAAGCGCAGTTGGCGCTAAATTTACACTTAATTCCAATGATTAAGAACAGTAAAAAGTAGAAAGAACCAAATCATGTCTTTCAGATTCAGAGGTATTAAACAAAAATCTTAAAAGTTATAAAGTTTTTTGCCTCTTCTGTAAAATCTGAAAGATGTCTTTTGTCGATTTCCTGCTTTAACAAGACGAAACCAAACCTAGAGTCTACTAGATCTAGAAATGCTGCTCGTTACTGTGATTCACTTGATCGACTGAGAGGTGCTGCGCTCCTTAGAGAGCCAGAACTTTTAAGAAAGGGTGTCATTCTTCAGTATGACAACGCAACACCCCACAAAGCCAATTTGACAAGAGACTCGTTTCATCGTTATGGATGTGACGTTTACCACACCCACCCCAGTCTCGACTTGGCTCCATTAGATTTTCATCTGTTTGGGCCCTTATTTAAACTAAAGTGCTATTTGGGAGGCAAGGAGTTTGAGAGGGTGATGATGTCATCATTGAGGAAGTTCAAGATTGGTTCTTAACATGGCGCAAATTTATTCAGGGAGGGCATGTAATAATATTACCTGGCTTTCTGCTGGCACAAGTGTATTGATCTCCAAGGAGACTAAATTGCAAAGTAGCCAAAGAGTGATTGTAATTTTTGTGTGAGTTTCAGTTTGATGCAAAAAAAATTATTTAATTTAGGCAAGTGTTATTACTTTCTGGACTGCCCCGTACATGTATGAATAAAAATATTCAGGAAGCTGGGACATCCTGAAGATTGAACATTTTAGATTGGAAGACCTCAAATAAATAAAGAAGAAACCACACAAAAATTTCCCTTAACTATCATATAAAAAGTAAAAGTTCCTTCAAGGCTATTATGGCCAATGGAGCCGGAGCTTATCAAGGTTTCTAACCTCCTGGACAGGACGCTAGTCTGCCTCAAGTTTTACTCCCAAGCTAGTGCTTGTACCCATTTGCATCTGGGTAGAATGGGAAAAAAGCGTGTTAGGTATCGTTCCCAAGGAGCACAACGTCGGACGTATCTTTGTTAGGATTCGATCTTGGGACCACATGATCCCCAGTCCAGGAGCCTAACCGCTCGGCCACTGGTGCCACCACAATTATCATATCTCTGCAAAAATGTGAATGATGAAATTTTACAATCCTTAAAAAAAAGGCGATAAACTAAAGAGAAAATATTCAAAGTTTTGTATGTTTTATTCATGAAATCTATTCATTCATGTTGCTGTTGTTTGATATGAAATGTTTGATAATAATCATTTAAGTACTGATTGATTTGATCATCTAAGCAATCATACAACAAAAAATTATTCCCTTTCAACTTTCAGAATTCAAAAAGGTATTCCTATGACCTATTCCTTCACAGGAAATGACAAAAGTCTGCTTGTCTGATTCTTCCACGTCAAATTTGGCCTGAAGACAGATTGGAAAAGTAAATTTTGAAACAAATAGTTCATATAAATGACAAAGGCATATAAAATATATATACATTAATATCGTCACATGCTTTAAATCATCTTTATGATTGAAAGGAAATCAGAACAAAACTAGAAAAGTAAGAAAGGTCTACCTAAGACATTCTTAAAGTTTTAAGTTTAAGGCAACACATGGAATTTTACTTTAGGTAAAAAGGGAGGGGACTAAATTTTTCTCTCTCTTCGCTTATATTCAGTTTGGTTTGGTTTTGTTTTCCTGTTACATTCAACCCAAGTTAATCGCAACACGACGGGAGCAGGAAAATTGTTGTGATTATCTGAAGTTGTGATAACCGTTGGTCCAATATTTACGGTCATTTTACTACTTGACAACTAGGTATATCTGTTGTAATATTTTTTTGCATAGATAACTTTGCCCTCTGAGTTTCACGAACTTGCGACTGTTACAAACGTTCTCATCTTTGTCGAAGTTATATGCTTTCGAACAGATACTACACAGTACATAAAGCATACTGCAATAATTCAGTTCACTGTTTATGTTGAACTAGATGTGTAGTAAACTACGATGTGCGACGCATGCAAAGTGATATCACTACCTTTGATCTGAATGATCGGTCGTCGGCTGGGGACAGTCATGTGTTACTTATTGTAACGCACAATGCCACACTTCTTAGCTGTTTGAGTCATCTCTAGGCAAGGCCTATTGTGCCTTTCACTGTCTGCTAGACCCACGACCAGTGTAAGACTATTGTATCATTACGGTTGTAAAGTAGTAACAACGTAGACATGTGAGCATCGTTTAGCAAAGTATGAAATAATTTTTAAAAAAGCCAATCGAAAATCTGAGGCAAAATGTCATCGGGGTTGCCATTATCCGAAGTCAGTTGCAACTTACCAGTGTTTCTTGGGAAAAGTTGCGATTGAGCGGTAATTGCAATTAACCAAGTTGTGATAAACTGTAGTTAACTGTATGTGGTGGTACAGTTAGTGTGTTTTATCCAAAGGAAACAAAATTTGTTGATAGCAGTAAAGTCAAAGACGGCTGATTTGGTCTGTTCCAAATCACTTCATGATTCATTTCAACAGTCACTCCTTACCTTTACTTTGTCTGTTTTGACAAGTTTCAGCTTCTTGTTCATGTTAGTCTATACTTTCAAAATTAGTTATATCATTAATATAATAATGAATAAATACTAAGACATGACAGCTGAATTTACCATACTGTAATTGTTTACTACATTTAATGCTCTAAGTTATCCAAGGAGACGCAAAAAATGTTGCAGACCTAACTACATTATACAATTAAACTTTCTATTATCATAACCACTAACATTAGTGACAAGAAAACATAAAGCTGTTAAACCCTTAACAATCCCAAATGAAAAACAAAACAGAGTAGCAATGACAAAACAGCAAACAGCAACTCATACACATGCATCCAAATACTCAAACTCAAACACTCATTCACACACACAAACACACAATTTGAAAGTTGTCAATGGCATTAAAAAAGCACACACCTCGGTTATAAGCCTGGCCACATGAATTGCAGTTTCCGTATGTAGAGGAGAGGTCCACTTCTCATGCGAGATTTTCCATTGGCCAAAACCATTAGAATAATCAACTGGAAAGAAACAATTATACATATACAACAAGAATGCCCGTATACAATAATGATTATGATTACGCTTTTACCACTTTCTTTTTTTCAACGATGAAGTACACAATAGGTTACCAGGTGCAGGGTGATATCAAGTACCGGTATGGTATTCGATATTTAGGTTAGGTGGGCTTTTCATTGCAGAACTTATGACCGGAAATGAAGGAATGAATAACAGTAACAATAAAAAGTTTCATGGATCGCAGGCAAAACAATCTTTTTCCAATCAATTAAAATACTGATTTGACCCAAGAGTTTATTCGCTAAGAACCTATATAAGCATGCCCATAAATAATGTTGGATTATGATTTCTCTTTATCTTAAAGCTAGGTCTCTTGAACTTTGTCGGCAGTTAACTCAGAAACCACTGTATCGGTAATGAGTGATATCAAGTACGAGGGACTTGGTAGTCCAAAGGCAAGGTGTCGGCCTTTCAACCAGAAAGTAGTGGGTTCAAGCCCAACCAGAGGTTGAATATTTTTCTCGATTTTTTATAAGCAAAATCTATCCCCTGGTCCAGGTAGGTGGATCGACACCTAGTCCCATCGGAGACAGACGATAAAAAGGAGGTCCTGTGTGTAGATCACAACACTCTGTGCACGTTAAAGATCCCTTTACAGGGCAGTCCGGGCAAAATGAAAAAAAACCTATCAAAAATCCATAGATCACCTAAGCTGTGGATGTGGGTAAATCAAATCAAATCACCAAAAAAAATAAAATCAAGTACAATTATTATATCAAATTGGTATTCAATACTGAAATTATGCAGGTTTTTTACATTAAACTCGATACTGAAGTTATGCAGGCTTTTTATTGTAATGACCGGAAATCGAGATATTCGATGTAGTAATTAGTAACTGATTTGATCCATGAGTTTATCTGCTAAGAGCCTAAAGCAAACTATTTGAAATCTAAATGTGAAATATGAAGGTTGTGGGTGCAGTGGTTCCTGAGTTTTAAGCAGTCAGTGTAAGAGACTTCCTTTATATACATAGATTTATATATATATAGAAAATCAACCGTAAAAAATAGATGTTTCACATGTGCATATGAATCACTCCCCCCACACACACACACACCTAAATTTGTTCATATATCTTAAGAGTTATGCTTACAGTGTAAACAGTAGAAATTCAACAAACAGATGAGCAATGAATGTTTCTAGAGGGTACGGGTCAGTACGCACTTAAATGTTGTTTGCTACTTCTTTTCTTATACATGTGCATTGCATTGTGATCTGCTACACTTCTGTCTTGTTACAGACATTGTTACTTTTTTGCTACCCTTCCACATAAATCCCCTAGTGCATTGCAAGTGCCAGTAATGGTGAAAATGTATTCTAGTAATCAACTAGTCACTGCTAGTGTCATCTCAATTTGCAGCTTCTTGCAATGGACACATTTTCACTTCAAGCTTTGAGACATCTGTGCATGGTAGGATCCATTTTAACGCTCACAACTTACAAAGTAAAATACATGGTTTATCAAATTAAAAAAAACAATTGACAGTGATTGATGAATTTACATGTCCTTTACTCAATCATCGTAAGCCCATTTCATAATATGATAGTTTTAGCAAAGCTGGTTCAGTCCAGTGGACTGAGCGGGTTTTGATGAAAGTCACACTTTTTGGGACCTCATGTCCCTGGAGCTTCTGATCAAAGATTTTGGAAAACGACAACTCGACATAGCATACATCAATACCATAGAGACTAGATATACCTCAACATTATTTGAAAAACTCAAATGGACTGAACTAGATTTTGAAGAAACACTCTTCAATCGTTATGAATAATATCACAGTTACAGGTTTTATTTATCTAAAACAAAACAAAACAAAACAGAAGAAAAAAAAAACAAACCTGATCTTGGAGGTACTCATCAACACATCCATTACTTTCAATTCCTGCTACCACTGCCTTAGCAGCAGCTTCACCTGTATCTTCTGCTCGGCTTCCTGTATGAATAGCAGTTAAGTTCATTTATTAATTTTTTGTTTTTCTGGTGGTTTTTTTCCTGTTTTACTTCTTTCATGAGACATCTAGGCCCTTTTTGACTAACATGCATAATAACATCTAACAAAGACAATTACCCTAAGAATGTCTTCATGTTTCAGTGACTTTAAATAATATTTTTCATACTAAGCTAGAAATATATAAGAGTTGTCATTCGAAATGTACACAACAAGTGAATATTTAGGAACAAGATTTTCCGGCTTGAATTTGAAGTGCCTTTGTTCACACATTACAGTGCTTGTTTTAATTATCATTGTTATTATTATTATTATCAGTATCACAACTATCATTGTTTTTATTATTCTCAGCATTTTCACCATCATTACCATCCGTATCGGTATGATTTACCTTATTATTTATGTCGTTGCTGAATTTGTTGCTGTTATCTTTAAAATTTTCTTTTAATATACTGAGCAAAACAATTAACGTAGCACCAATTTTAAAAATCCATTATAGACCAACAATTTCTTGTATAACGTTAAATCTTGAGTATGATTATTTTCAATGAGTTAACCACTAGTGTACAGAATTTCATTAGATTCAACCCAGATTTAATTATACTAGAGGAGAACATGTCAGTAGCTTGTCCAAACTGCCCCCTTTTTCCATTCCCCACAATCGCTAGTTGCAGATTTCATTAATTTTTGGTCCTATTCACCTTGCCCCCTCTCCTCTACATACAATGTATTAGCATAATATGGCTTATACCATTAGAAAGCTCTATTCAAGCCCTTTCCAACCATTCAATTCAATTCAATAAAACTTTATTGTCCTCATAAAGGCACATCATCTTTGTTCGCAACGATCTATAAAATACACATTATGTACATTGGAATAAAGAATTTATGTTATTATATAAATATTATAGAAAAAGATGTAGTCAATTAAATTAAATTAGAATGCATAATTTGTTAATATGAATATATATGACGAAAAAATGCGTACATATCACAGTAAATCATGGTAAATATTTCTAAAAATTTGTTTTGCAAAAAACTCTGAGAATGTGAATGAGCTTAAAGTAAAGATATAGATATAGTATAAATATGATATTATAAGAATGTCCTCAACTACCAATTTGTTAAGTAGTCCTTCATTGTGTGTGTGTGTATGTGTATGTGTGAGTCTCTCTCTCTCTGTCTCAACCATGTGTGTTGTGATAAGTAATGTGTAATAAGATGTGCTCTCAGACTCTAGTAAACGAGGAAGTCAGACGCAAAAGCAGTGGCGAAATGGTTTGGACACCTCTCTTTCTTCACGTTACGTGATAGCTCAATAAATGATAGTTGGCTCTGATTCATCGAATCAGATTGTGCTAGACATAAGCTTTACAATGATACCCATTAGTCCCACCGATGTCAAAGATAAGAGCTCATCCAAGGCGATTAAAGTTCTTAAACGCTCCGTAGAGCAACTTACGTAAGAAACCAATAGAAAGCTTGTTCAATTTTGCATTAAAAACTACTAGTGTCATTACATTTTGATTTTGTGAGTTACCATGACAGAGCTTTGTTTAACACATCCTCAACCAAAACTTGGCACGCCTTCTTACTAGATCTAGTAGGCGGGACTGATAAAAAAAAATTACAATATATTCTTTACTTCGTTTAATATTGTTCTACTGAAATGATTTTGGTGTCAAATTACTCCGGTAATAAAATTCTTTCCAGTGGTAGCAATTGCTGTTCCATTGCTTACACTTGAGATTTCGGTTTGGACTAACTAATGTCAGGGGAATCTGACAAAGTCATTTTGACTCAGAAATAACAAAATTGTTAATTTTACTCGCTTGAGGAAACTTTATGCCTAAATTATTTTTATCGTTATTTCTCATCCGATTTGATGGGACTGAATGAAGTCATTACTTTATACATTTGACTTGACACGACAAATGTCGTAAGCTTTGAGTGGCCTTAAACGTGTGATTTAATTTGCATTCATAAGACTGAAGGCACCTCGCTTGGTTTCTTTCTTTCCTTCTTCCAATGCTACCTGCATTCAAATATAGAAAATATTTACATTTGTGTACCTTTGGATTCAAAAGTGACTTTTCTTGGATACACTCATCTTATTCAAAACACCCTTACAGTACAGGAGTTACTATGTGACTGTTCTAGAAGACATAAAGAGTTTAAGCAGTATCAAATTATAATATTGGAAATTGTGATGGCAACAAACTTACTTGGTTTACTCAAAGCAGATCCTCCTAATAAACAGCCAGTACTTGTTTCAGCAACTATTCTGCAAAGCATGACAGAGAAACCCTTAAAAAAAAAATTCTCAATTTTTCTAGCAAAAAAATCTACTCCACTGGTCGAGGTAGGTGGATCAATACCTATTCCCATTGGAGACGGACGATAAAAAGGAGGTCCTGTGTGCAGATTACAACACTCTGTGCATGTTAAAAACCCCTTGGCTGTTCACAGGGCAGTCTGGGCAAAATTAAAAATCCTACCAAAACCCCCTGAGATCACCTTAGTTGTGGATGTGGGTAAATCAAATCAAATCAAATTCTTTTTTTCTTTATCAGTTCCCATTCTACCTTATGTGTATGGGTTACAGAGAATCTAAGAAGTAATTAAAGCTAAGATTTTCCTGGTCTTAAAACCAGAGCTCACAACAAATCAGTGGCGTTCATGGCCGAGTGGTTAGGCTGCCTGACTGGGGATCATGAGGTCCTGGTTTGAATCCTAGCAACGCTAGGTCTGATGTTGTGCTCCCTGGGAAAGACGCAACACACATTTTCCCCACTCTGCCCACGTGCAAATGGGTGCAAGCACTAGCTTGGGAGTAAAACCTGCACCAGGCTAGCGTTCTGGCCAGAAGGTGATTATCATAACCTGTTCCGCTTCACGCTATCGAAATCGTGATACACTCCAGCTCTCTGGGCCATAACAGCCTTGAAGGAACTTTATTTTTACTCACTTCACAACACATCAATTAAGCTGAATATGATATATTGTCGGTAAAACAGTCTAACCATGTAATACCTTGTGACGCAATTTTTCAGGATAAGCACCAAAACGTAATATATCATCAAACAGGGCTGCAAACACTTTGTTATGCTTCTAGATTTCAATGTAATAACTATTTGAGTCTTTAGAATGAAGTAAATAGAAGCAGAACAAAAAGAAATAGGAAAGCCATGGAGCTAAATCAGACAAATGGCCCAAGACATAGCTGAATGGAGACGTTTTGTTGGAGCCCTATGCTCCTCCAAAGGAGCCATGTGAAAGAGAGAGAAATGAAAAGAAAGAGTCAGTTGTGCACAAAAAGGACTTACAGGGTTAGAGTTGACCTTTTTTGAAAGATTTAAACCATTAAGCCTACTCCCTTTTCTTTTGATGTTAGAGTTTCCAAGGCGGGAAGAAAGGAACTCTGCATTTAGATCATAAGTTTAACTGAGCCTTTCTATTTAATCAAGACCTCCAATGTTTATAAAAACATGAAACAAACGTACATTTGATCATTTGAAGGACAAATCTCATATCCCATATATCATGAACTTGCGTGTTTGGACAGTTTCATGGATGAAATATATTCTTGTTAAAGAATGTCACAAGGGACAATAAAAACGATAAAGAAACATCACCTGACGTTAACAAGCTCCTATCTGCAATTTTCACCCTAACTTAGATTTAACTTGCTATAGGTTCTTTTAGTTATAAAAGATCTCAAACAATGGTTAACAGGTCAATTTGTCTGTCAATATGATGTTGACGTACACAAACGATACCTCAAATTATCTGAAATCAGAGAAAATTTGAAATATTTACATCTCTGCATCATCTCAGCATTGCCAAGCCAGCCAAGGGAAAGCAGCAGCCATGCTCAACCAGCAGAGGGAAATCATCAGCCATGCCCCAACAAACTAATCAAAGCAAGCCACTGCACTTGCATGCACCACTAAAGTACACATTAAAACAGAATAATCTGCCAACCAGAGCACCTCTTAAGATCATGATAGAACAGGCCTACATACCAATGGACTACGACCACAAGGAAGTGGGAGATTTTTACAATAATGTCCAAGATGTTGTTATCTATGCTGACAATACAGGCATGCCAATTATACATGGCGATTAGAATGCAAAAGAAGGAAAAGATTCACTTGCTGATCAGAACAAGAACTGCGGACATTCATGAAGAAAATGAACTCCAATCCATGCTGGTACAGTGGTGTCCGCCTTAGAACCCGGTCCTCGGGAGACAGAAACAGCGGGTTCTTAGGGAGACAGAGTTCGAAGGTAAACCCTGACATACCTTTGTATTTTTGCTTCATTATTCATATAGCCTAGTTTGCATTGGCTATTCCTAGACTGTAAAGTTTTGATCAGATCCCAATAAATAAGCAGTTTGTGTTTGTTATCAAGAGAATTGCCTCGTGTAGATATCATGATGGTCTGAAGCTGTGCTTGAAATTATGTTTTGAAAAATATGTAGTCTTTGTAGGTAGATAGATCTAGCCTCCAGCAAGCTGAGCAAATGAATGAAAGTTTATGACAAAACAGTGTAGCGATTTGTGCAATTACTTCTGTTGAAAACACTATGTGATTGGTCATTCCTTTTTTCAGCCAATCAGATAAGAGGAAAGACAGTCTAAGAAATCTCACAACAATAAGAGGGCTGTCCTTACCTGTCTGTCACCTATCTTTGATGTTGCAATGCGAGCAGCATAATTGCTTTGCCTCCATACCTGGGCACGCGACTGTTACATAATCTTCTTTCATCTGTCGTGCCTGAGGTGCGAAGGCACGGTCACAGATGGCCAGGAAAATGGATAGGACGGGTGGCGAGCCTTCCTTGTGTCGGTCATTCCGCATATGGCACACTCGTGTGACATGTTTATAGCACCTACTAGTGTCTGGACCAATGCAATAGGCTTCCCATCCGCCTTTCTATGATTCAATTGCAACATATCACATGTTATCGGCAATTACTAGCAAAAGTAGCATTAAATTGAGTGTGGATTTTTGTCATGATTCTCAGCTCACAATCAGACCGGGTTCTAATGCGGATCAGGCTGTACTAGCGGGGTCTTAAGGAGGTACTTTTATATAAGAAAAATTCTGTTGCATGGAAATAGCGAGTTATTAGGGCGGACCGGGTTCTCAGACCGACACCACTGTACTTTCGTTATCATCTATCAAGCAGGTGTATTGGACTGATCGGGAAAGGATTTCAGAAGGCGGAAACAGATGCATCAGACAGCAATGGGTTAAAGCAGGTAAATTTGCTATCCTGTCAGCTAAACTCGCCACTGTTTTGGGGGAAATTTGACACACCAGTGGGTCCTTGTTATTTGGATTCTTTTAAGGTTGTTTTTTATTTTATTGGATTGGTGTACCAAGGGTTCAGTGGCTCTTTCTTGTTTGATAGTGTTTTTGTTTGTTGCTTTATATTGTACAAGTCTTTGTCTTTTCCACTCAGATGATCACTCAGACTCTTCCGAGGTTGAACTATTAGATCTAAACTGCTTTTCAGGGGCAACACACCTTTGCCCATCTCTAAAGGCTTGATGGCATTCATTAAGTCCTCGTGGGAATACTTGGTAAGATTTCTTTTGTATTTCTTCCAATTTTGAAATAAATGAGAATAGAAAAGACGTAGCATAAAGAAAGAAAGACAGAAAAATAATTATAAGCTTGCAAAATTATTCAAAGGCTAAGGCATACTTATCTGATAACAACTTATAGATTTAAAACAATTCTGTTTAAGATTTAGAACAAATTTTTGCATATTTAGCCAATAAAATAAGACAAGCAGAAAAAGTACGAAGAGAGAAAGGACATATTTCAAAGATAAAGGAAGGAGAAAATAAAGAAATATCTATTAGACAGAGAGTGATGTGATGAAGATTTGAGCCTGGTAAGAAACTGGATGTTGTGAAAATGAACAAGCGAAGTCTCACGGAGTGAATGGGGGCTAAGAAGTTTGTGGTTTATTTGTGGTGCAGACATTCAATTCTTCCATTGGTTGGTGAAGAGAGGCGGAAAAACAATTTTACGTCAATTGAACAGAGATGGAGACTCATCCAATAAATCCCATTCCAAAGTCTGTGTTCGACAAATGTGACCTCTACACTACAGACTTGTAATCCTGTGACTATAATCTGCATATCTACATCAGGCCTAAAACAAACAAGCCTCCAGTGTAACAGTCGTACTATACCTCAGGACTATCCTCATCTATTTCTGAATGAGTAAAAAAAGGTCCAACTCACATTGTTCCTAAACCTGACCCGATGGAAGCACCCTCTGGTTCCTTGAGACTATCTTGTTGGAGGTCAACACCAGGGAATTTCTTCTTCAGACAACTGGAAATGCTATGTGAGACTTTATTTGCCAGCTGTGAGAGAAAGAAGAAAAAAGACACTTGAACTTTGGCTGGTTATAGGACCATCCATATTTTCCACTTCTGTGAATATACACAAACTGACTCAACTCCTTGACAACTGTAACAAATTACACGAACACATCACCAAACATTAGGAGTTATTTGAAGCAAACAGGCAACATATAAATAATACAGATCAACTCAATACAATAGTTATTAAGACAACAGTGATCTCCGCCTAAACAAATAGGTCGGTCCTCGCGAGACAACAAAATGCAGCCTCTTAGTCTTAGCCAGACAGTCTCTTAGGTGAACACTGAATGAATATATGAAGTGGAAATTTGCCTGGATGATTAATTTGTAAGACCTTTAGGCCTTGAGCTCAGACTCAAATTTGTTTGATGAGAATGAAGATCTTGTTTCACTCTTTCAGTATCAAAAAGCGGTTTGTCTCTATCCTAATTATAGATGAAAGAGAGATTTTAAGAAAAAAGTTAAAATTCATGCAATACTGGCTTCAAATGAGGGTCAAAGCTTGCATCTTCTATGAGTAAAAGCCCGTTATTTTATACAAACAAAAAATAACGATTAACTCAAAAACAACTAATTAAAGAATAAACTATGATAGAAAACACTCACATGATGTGGTAGTGTGCCAGCTACAAATGATCTGCTATAGACCCGAGTCAGATTCCCTAACGTTCCATGAGAACATCATGAACAGCTGTCAAACTGACGACAGGCTGGGCGGTTACAACCACTTCACCCCCACCTTTGGGAAGTAGCCCTGAATGACGCCAGAATACATGTCGCATATCAAAATTATATTTTATTTTTAATCATTCACAATATTTCCTGAGTTAAAACTGCCATCATATAAATTATAGGTACTGCAGCTTGAGGCAGTATTCTTTATGACAAGAATGTTACAAATCGAATTTTATCTATCATCACTAATATTTTTATACAAATCTTTGTTTCATTTGACCACATGCCAGAAACATCATAATTTCTACAGGGTGGTTTCACTATCTAATAATAAAAAAAACTATGTACATGTTTCATGTGTAGTTGTTAACACACATATAATATATTATATGAATTTATTTTTCTATCTACAACCTATCGTAAACTTTAACAGCTTCAAACATTTAATAATAAGATTTCCAAAAGTTAAACTGGCATAGCTAAAGAATTCAAATAAGTTTTGAAACTACTGTTACATTTTTATGTAAAAAATACACAAAACAAATTATTGCATTTGACCTCGGATGTACTCAGTATTTCGATCACTCCAAATCAATTGAAAAGCAATATATTATAATTGTCTTACCGTCTTCTTATGTCAGTGTCAAATCTTGCACCAAAATGTTCTGCAATTGGCTTAAACCTACGGAAAATAAAAACATATTTACCAATCATTTACCGAGCACTTTTTTTTCTTCTGTCATATCCTCTTACCAATTGTAGATTTTTCTAAAAAATCATATGATGTACCTCTTATTTAACGATTGGCTGATTCACTGGTGTAACAACCTAGTTGAACTGTGATGTTGGTACCCACTCTAAAACTTTATTGTTCATTTTCTGATGAGCCTTCTGAAGGTTTTCCGTTTAACGTAAGATAACAATAAAAAATATTAATAATAGTAACAATAGCAATAATAATAATGATCATAATAATAATAATAATAATAATAATAATAATAATAATAATAATAATATTAATTGGTACATATCCAACATTATTTGACGTAATATACTCAAAATACCCTTATAATTATTAAGAGAATCCACTATATTACAACAGTTAGAGGATCATATCGATGGTGAAAGTCAAACCATGTGAGTCCAATTTTGAATGTTTTGAGAAAATCAAAGAAAAGGATGCTGCGCTTTTTCATCTATTTTCACAGACATACACGGTTCGCAAGCATCAAAGACTAGACCCACATGATTTTAAGTTATAGGCATGCTTAGATGAGGAATTGATGGAGACATGGCCTGCCTTTGAAATTTCTCAGCCAGGATACACACGGCTATTGAAAAACTCATTGTAACCAAAACAGTTTCATTTTCAGAATCAGCATAAAATCTACAATGATTAACTCTCCCATTGACGATTTTTTTTTAAACTCATGGCTCCACCTAATTTTTACATACTTAATGACATCTTTCTTTTGAAGTTCATAACATACCAACATAATCTGAGGCGAAAACCCCGCCCTAGTCTATGGCCATTCTCCTATTCTTTAGTTTCTCAAAAGTTTGATCCTATTTGGCGGCCAAGTTATCAATTTTTCAATTGCTACTGAGGGGCCACATCACTTTTACAGTTAATATCACATGTACCGGTTGTACAATAAAGGAAGACTTTCTGTCCGACGTACCTGTGACCATGGAGGTGATAATAACTAACGTCTTTCTTTTACAAAGAAACAGTTAAGTATATGATACATGTCACAGTTGACATTTCGATCCTACACAACACCACAGGTACTTACTAAACAAGTGTAGTCTATCTGAGGAGCCATATCACAGTTGGTGCCACCTTTCATTTGAAGAGAGCTCTCGAGCGGTGCAAAGAACAGGCAAGGAAGGGCTACCTGCATTAGCAAACAAATGCTCCTGATGAAGAAAGAAACAATAGATATAATAGGCCTTTTCTTTTTTTACCCTTTTTCCTTCTTTCTTTCTTCTTTTTGCTTTCTGTTTATTTCAATTTAGGTTTTTGTGACTTTCAGCTGAGGGAGGCATGCAGCAAGATATAGATTCACCCTTTTTGTATGGGGTCTAATGGGGTCTATTTGATGACCTCATGCAAATAATTTTTCTTTGATTATGAATTTGTTGTTTGTTAAGTTATTTGCGAAAAACTCAATCAAAGTTTTAAGAGGAACTAACAACATCAGGGATGCAGACAGACCCCATAACTTTTGTTTAATCAAATAGGATCTTATAATCTATACATTGAAAGATTTAAATAAAGAAACAACTCTTAATTAAAACACTTTTTTGGCAATTTTTGCTACAGTGATGTCATAGAAGGAAGGAATACTAGAACTATAATTGTCGCGTTACACTTTATGCTCATGCGTTTATTTCCTTTCTGAAAGAAAGAGAAAACATTCAATTAGAAATAGTTTTCAATGTTGTTTTTCTTAGGGTTTTTTTCTTTTCTTTTGCCAGTCACTTTCATTTTATTTATGTACAATGAAGAAAACTTGCAAAACAAAAACCAAAAAACTCCCAACAAATACAACATTGAAAGCTGTTAGTGTTATCTTAATCTACATTTAGTAGGGTTTTTATTTGTTTGTTACCAAAAACAAGTGTACTACAAGAGAAAGAGCAAAAGTAATAAAACTGTTTCGACACTCACAGACAGTCTCATAGTCAGCACATATTTAAGTTTGCATGTATTCTGGGCATAGAATGCCTTTTTCAAAATATATCTTCTGATAGGAAGGCTTACTTTAGGCTATAGGGAGACTGATTTCATCAGAGAATGTTGACCCGCCCACTTAAATGAGTTGATAGATGAGGGAGTAGATCTAGCCATCCTTGCAAGGACCAATCAATGCATTACTTTATAATCCTGTTATTGTTACATCAATCGTTGTCAGACTGACCCATTGCTAACCATTCAGCAGGAGATACAGTGTTTCAGTTAATAAACGAATGGCATTCCACACTTCCTTTGAAAACATCATTGTCGAAATAGCGGTACTGCATTCTTTAAAGTTGAAATTTCTCCTTTTCTTATATTTTTCAAAACATTAAAACTTTAAAGACATAAAGATTTATTTGGGTACAAACTATATAAAAATGTGAAAAGGTAAAAAGTATTGACGTACACTGCATTTCCTTTGAAAATGGCAGAGTTGTACTGTGCAAGGTTGTTAGCATCTGTTATTTTAGTTGAGTGTTACTATGGTCAGCACTCTCTGTTATCACATCAGGTCACGGGTCAAAATGCCTGACGTTAGGCCAATTCCCTATTGTTGAGCACGTGATGTTATTGTGGAGGTTTACAGGCTTCATCTTAGGAAATTGCATCATAGTTATAGAACAACGCTAATAATGTTTTCCTTTCTTTACTTACAATTTTACATTTTCTACAAGAGATAATATTACATGACAGCAATCATGGTCATTTATGTGATTAATTTACAAAGATATTATGGTGAGATAAATTGACCTATTTTTTCACCATCGTGGACACAATGTACATAAACAAACGAGAAAGACAAACATCCTCCCTAAATGAAATCTCTCAAAATTTTGTACAAGGATGAAACTCTTTCATTGTTTCTTTCTTTATCACTTTCCATTCTATCTTCCGGTATATGGGTTTAAATGCCTGAAATAATCTTTCTCCAGGCTACCATGTCCTGACATTTTCTGTTTCCTTCTGTGAAGGTTAAATTTCTTTGCTTAAGTGCCTCTTATGTATCTTCTCCGAAGTCTGCCGTTTGATCTTTTACCTTGGATTTTAGCACTGTATACTGATTCAGCTATACTCTTTTTTATTCATTCTGTTTACATGCCAAAACCACTTGAATTGATTTATTTCTATCTTAGTTTTTGTGTCATCTGTTTTGGTTTGATCTCTTATTGTTGTGTTTCTGATTTTGTCTCCTTTTGTAACATTTGTGACCACATGATTGTTTGTGATTGTTCCTTGTTATGACTACTGGTAAAGGAAAAGAAATAAAGATGATACACCCTGTAACTACATTGTGCTCAAGTGTAAACCAAAAATACCAAAACAGCTAGCTGTTCCCTTTCTTTGATAAAGCTTTGTAGGACTGCTCAATATATTCAATATTTTTTCAATGACTTCCCTTTAAAAAAATTAAAATGTGAAACCAAACGCTTGTTGTTTTTTATGTATAGCAGACGCTGGAAAAAGCATGCTTTTATGCATATCGCATATTTATGGGAACCCAATAGGTTTTGATAGTGCTCGGATAGACAATCTAAGAAAGCTAGACATGACTATAACAGAAGAAGGCTGACATGTTTGTCCTAGTAACTAAGTAATATTGTTCAAAATCTGTTCTCGTATCTGACAAAAATATCATTGATTATACAACAAAAGATCTGTTTTGAGGCCAATAATATAACGAATAAGCCTTCAGAGAGAAAACGTGCCTTTAAGCGTATTGACCATGTTTTTACACACTTTTATAAGATAGTAAAAATTTGGTCAGCGGATGTAGATGGCTACTTATGCAGAGTGTGCTTTCGTGTAGCATTCTTGTATCCAGTGACTACTGTATCTTATAGACTGATAAATCATCACAAGCAATGCAAGCATGAATGGTATTTACGTTTGTGTGTTAATTGTTATTATTGAAAGTGTCCTAATTAAACTGAAATCTAAGTCAGAGAAAACGTCACAGAAAAATTGACTTCACTTAAGTAGCTTCTTTAGCTATAAATAACAACATAGGTGCCAACGATGTTGCTTTGCCATAAATCTACACACCCAAACTTAAGTACCTTTACTTTTATCAAAGGAATCGTACGAATGGTGTTAAGTAACTCAAAAGTTGCCTAAGTTAGACGTAACACTGTGTGTCACATTCCCCCATAATTTTACTGGAGTGCTGCGGCATTACTTTCAGAGCAATTATGACATTGGCGATATCAACTTTATTTTTCAAAACAAAAGGGCACAAAAAAAAGTCGTTTTTGAGAGAAATTCTGATTTTCTCAAAGCCTGTATGGTGTGTGTCCCAACGTCACGGGCGATCTTCTCGTATTTTTAAGAGTGCACTATGGGTAAATACTTGTGTAAATAAGAGTGGGTGGATTACCGTTGGCCTACTCTAATTCATTAAACAGAGCCTTTTTTGTGTGAGGATCAAAGCCAACAAGCGGACAGCTGAATACATAACGTTGTGTGTCACATTTGTCAGTTTATCTCATCCAACATTGCATTATTCCTTTTACTTAAATTAAAGTTTTTTTTATATGTTAAGAAATGAATTGTGGGGTTTTAACTGAATATTCAATATATTTTTTATTGTGTCTTCATCATAGGCATGGATTATTTTTGTGTTGCTGTTTTTGGGGATTTTTTTGTTTCACATTTAATTCAACACATTGCATTATAAAGTTACATCATGAAGACATTATTTTAGCTAGCCATATATTCATGGTGAAAATGAATATTATTATAATAAGTCTTCAAACATTATCAACTCATCTTTCTATCAAGGTTAACTTGCTTTCAATGAATATACGTATTCACAACTGTACAAATAAGGGGTTAATAAAGAGTAAACAAAAAGATGACTTCCATCAGGACTCAGCAATCAAACTATTGCAGATAATCATCTTAGAATTACAAAAGATAAGAGAAGGTCAACTTGTAAAGGTATACATATTATAAGACAAACAAGTCATGGGCTCCGGAACGTATTTCATCTCCATTGTGCTTATCATAGATTCAATGTTTTAAATATCAAATGTTTAAGATGGGGTAGTAATGTCAGAATATTCTACATGTGTTCTTCATAGCAGCAATCATCCATAACGAAGACAGTGGCGTCATCCCAATTACACAGATGGCATTGTTGCACTTTCATATAAGGACTATCGTCTTCACTGTTCTTGACGATAAAGTCTGTTATCCTTTGAAAGGCAACGCAATACTAAATAAGGAGATAGTCAGTCTCTGCTAGAACAACACATGTAGCTTGAAATCTGTCTAACAAGAGCTTTAAATAGTCATTGTTGCGATCTGGCTGTGTAATATGAATTCCTGTGTCTTTTTTGATTTTCAAGATCTGGGCGTTTGTTTTATCACAATCCAGTTCCTTGATCATGTCAGCAAGACTTGCATGATTACTGTTACCAGCGTGCTGACTTTCCATGATATGAGTTTTCATCACATGTGCTCATTTTTTTTATCGTTCTCGCTGTCTGGCTGTGTTTCATTTCTGTCTCTGTGTCGTCTATGTCCTTTGATCCACTGGTTGTGTTTTGACCACAGATGTGTCAGTAAGCGGTGATGTAATGGTTGACACGCTGAATGAATGGATAAGACTGTCCTTACTCTGGGTTCGCTGAATGTCAGCACTTACGGTTTCTTGGTTTTTAATTAAGTCGATATTCGTAGATGTTGTTGCTGTCTCAGCTACAAACGTAATCCACTTTACTCATTAAATGTTTTACATATTCCTTACCCGGCTGTTTTTGTGTCAGCAGTGTACCGGCCAGATCAATTTTGCCTGGATCTAGAGTGATCTCCGTGGAGCCCACAGCACATCCCTGTAAATTACCATTACAGATCTGAGCCACTAGCTGCAGTCCAGTCATGTGCTGTGGCCTTGAAAAGGCATTATAAATGAAAAATTGCGAATTATAATTTATAATATACACATAATAAAGCAAACTTGTGTAACATGAAAAATTGACCCTCAATGTTTCTGTGGACTCTTGCAGTTAGATTCTAAATATTTAAAAAAGGAATGCAGATAATGTGTAATAATGTACGCAATCTGTTAAAAGTCGCGATATTATAGCACTATCTATGATCAATTTACGTAAAGATTAAATATTTTATATTGAAACTGATAGTGCATACCTAACCTGTCATAAAACAAATAATATCTTTTCATTGTTTAATATGTTTTTATGGCAAGTTAAAGTTTAAAACTGTATCCAATGCCTTCAAAATTCAGAAATATATGAACCATTCTCAAAACATGCTTGATTATGACATGACATAATCCCAGTCAATATACTTCAAATTGGTAGGAGAGGAGCACCTGAATTGGTGAGTTTGGGACCAAAATGTTGATTTTCTCCATTTTAGCATATTTGAGCAGAATGATAATCTATCTACAAGTTTGAGGCAAAGAAATTTGCATAGGACGTATCTATAAATTGTTTGTTACAGAATAATTTATAGGTGAGGGTAGGGCAAAATAGTCAAAACTTTGGCATCAATTACCCTATAATTGAGTGAGAAGATGCCATCGAAAAACCCTTACAATGTGACAGTAAATAGCCAATCTGGTAGCACTAGATTTGTCAACCTATTGACAACAGACTTGCCTGAGTTCAAGGTCCCATAACAGTAAGTAAGAGTAAAATTCCTTCAAGGCCATTAAGCCGGAGCTTATCCTGGTTTCTGTAGTGTGAAGTGGAACAGGTGATTATAATCACCTCCTGGACAGGACTCTTATCTGCAACAGGTTTTTATTATCAAACTAATGATTGTAACCATTTGCACCGGGTCGCAGTCAGAAAAAATGTGTATTATGTATAAGCATTTGAAGACAAGGGTATATAACTAAAGGATTATTTTAAAAGCAAGCATTTTTTTTAAAATTGTGAATTGGCTACGATTTGCAAGTGAAGCACCATATAAATGCCGTGAAAAATCCAACAAACAATTTTATGTCAGTCAAATAGGACCTAGTCCAGTCGACTCCGGTTTTCCGGAACTCGGTTAATCACAATTGCCGCTTAACCGCAACTTTTCCCAAGAAACAGAATCAATTCTATATAAAATTTACTAGTTAGTCACATCTCACTTCAGACAATCAAAACACTGGTGACACCTTGCCTTAGATTTTCAGTGGACTTTTTCTGATTTCATACTTTGCTAAATGACAATTGCATGTCTAGGGTGTTATTACCTAACAACCGTAATGATACAATAGCCTTACACTGATTGTGGCTTGGGTATAGCAAACAATACAAGTCGCAATTAGCCTTGCATAGAAACCACTGACACACAATTTCTAGACAGTCCAACGC
This sequence comes from Doris montereyensis, assembly GCA_037039925.1. Classification (NCBI taxonomy): domain Eukaryota; kingdom Metazoa; phylum Mollusca; class Gastropoda; order Nudibranchia; family Dorididae; genus Doris; species Doris montereyensis. Next base: position 591,153 of record JAXRKP010000018.1, read on the forward strand.
AGACAGTGACGTCATCTCATCACGCGCACACATACGTCTCAGCTAAATATTTTGAAAGAGAGCATCTAAACAATCTTTTTTTGTTTTAACAATGATGTAGTGGTAATAATACAAAAATGATATAACAAGAAAATGACAAACACAACAAATAAAAGCCAACCAACTGTGCAATGAAGTCATGACATGTTCAGGACAGTTTCAATGCAAAGTAAAAAAATGCAGAAAAAAATATTACAACAAACATACCTACCTGTCAAGCAGTAAGTAATGTAATAACCTAAATTACTAGGCCCATCGTGAAATCTAGTATCTTTGGATAATCGTGGCAATTTTCCCACTACCATCGTGTTGTGATTAACTGGAGTCTACTGTACTTCAAGCTCCTATCTTATCATGGCTTTAATGGCTTCCAGATATTACAATCACAAATTAAACAAAACTTTGTATCAGTGTAACATCTGGTAGTGATTTGACACAAAAACTAGAAATGCCAATGGGAATTTGTTCACATAAAGCATACACAGTCTTTAAAATTTTGCCTAAAAAAGATATTTAAAACTGCAACCTTCCTCTGAAATGTTACCCTAAAGCTTCAAATATTATTCATGATATTACAATGACACAACATATTATACAACATTACATATTATTTTGACTCTTAATAATTTTAAGTGGAATTTTTGTTAAGCAATCCTAAATAAAGCATACTTACTAATCAGAAAATACACATCTGCAGATAATTAAATGTCATCAGTAACACCTGGAAGGCAGGTAAAACAAAATTTAGACCACGTTTTTTAAGGTAAAATTGTGCTTAACTATTTTGGCATCATGGAATTTAGTTACCATGTAGCATATATTCCTCAAAAATGCATATTCACCCTCCATATAACATTTAAGAAGCAAATTTTTGAGAATGGCTCATATACATTAAAAAAAAAAGATTTCCATCAGTACCAACTGTCCAGATTCTGTCACAAACCTTAAGCCTGGCTTTTCTCTGCCAGCACGAATTTTTGTCACTCGAATCGGTATTCCAAGAATGCATGATAAGGCTGCAGAGTTGCGCAAGATTTGACCACCCTGGAAACAAATATACATAGATCTCTTAATATATATAATATGTTACCAGCAAATGTATAGAAATGCATAGGAAATCTACAGAATGCTGAGAGGCATACGGTGAACTATAATTCGACATAATTCATACTTGTCTTGGACATTCTATACTGCTGGTAGTATTGATCCCTTTGCTGCCAAGGAACATGACATAAAAACGGACAGCATACTTCCAGAAGGAATGATATGCGAGTGTTTTTATGCAGTTATGTCCCTAAGGCCAGTCAGCACGCATATTGAAACATTTGGCGTCATAACCTTTTAGACATAACCTGAAAACATGCCTCTCCAAGTCTGTAATTAACCTGAAACATTCTCTTCTTACATTACATGTAAATATATTAATAATAACATGTTCTTGGAGGTTTATAAAGTTTTTCACTCCTTGGTCATTTCATTTTCATTTTTTTCAATTGTGAAAATTTGGTGACGGTATTCCTATCAGGTCGACCATTCCTTGTGTCACCGAGACATCAATTGTTAAGGATACCCAGCCAATGTGAGACATCTATATATATATAATAATGAGTTGGTCAATCTTTGTTCGCTAAAGAGTCTGTTGATAGGCCACTTTAAAAGTAACCATATTTTGCATGTAGTTGAGAAAATGTTCTGCCAACAGTGACGTTGAATTAATGTAAACTTCATTGTATACCCGTCTTTGTGAGTATCATTTTCATTCAGCTAGCCTGCCATTTTGAACAGCTTGATGAAAAAGTTGGAATAGTCGGCAGATCGTTCACGCCAATCCCCATAAACTCAATATTGAACCTAATTTGACCTAATAATCGAACTTGGCATCACCCAATGGGTGTAGTGTAACATGCTTGTGTATAAGGCTGAACATATCTAACTTTGATCACTTATAACTCAGGAACCATTGCACCCATAATCTCCATATTTCGGAGATAATATATTTCAATTAGCCTGCATTAGGTTTTTAGCGAATAAACTCTTGGATCAAATCAGTGTTTTAGCCTAATTGATTGGAAAATGATTGTTTTGCCTGCGATCCACCACAAAACTTTTTATTGTTACTACTACTAGATCTAATTTCTTGATTTCCTGTCATTACAATAAAAAGCCTGCATAACTTCAGTGTCGAGTACTACGTAAAACGCTAGCATAACTTCAGCATCGAGTACTAATTTGGTCTAAAAATCGTACTTGATATCACATGTAACCAATAACGTGGTTTCTGAGTTAACAGCAGCCAGTCAAAGTTCAAGAGACTCAGGGTTTATAATAAAGAGATATCATAATCCAACATTAATTACGGGCATGCTTGTAATATAGACTGGATCTAGATCTATAAAATGTCATCGGAAACAGAAGGAGTAGCAGAGTATGGCCTAGGCTAGTATTTACACCACCCCCCCCCCATCATCCGAGCCAAGCTTAGGTGAATGAGGGTAAAAGAATTAGAATGGCTGGGACCAAACTATGGATTTAGACTTTCTCCCTTAGATCCAGAATCTAGATCTAATGATAAAATGCTAGATCATGGATCTAGATCTAAATTTAGATTTATTGACTTACTCCTTCCAAGACACTACCATCGATAATGAGGCGTCCATTGGCATCGAACTCTCTCTTGGGCCTCTCTGTTGGAATCATCTTGGGTGCTTTAAATGTAGATCTAGAACTAGATCTCTATTCTCAATACTTTGATCAATGACGTTTTTGGTTTCACCGTCAGTAAACAGTTTAGACAACCAGGCTAGATCTAGCTCTAAATAGATCTAAGGTATATTGCCAACGAGTGTGTAATCGTCGATTCCACAGACTGTTTTGCCGATGACACGACTAGAGTACCGCCCCCTTGATCTAGCAGAAGAGATATGCGCTGACCAAGAAGTTTATATTGAACTTTCTATATAAACTTCTTGGCGCTGACTAATAATTAGTATCTATCGAAATAATAACGTGAATCAACATTATATATGACTAGATCTATATTTATTTAGATATAGATCTACACCGTAAAATGTTAGAATGTTTTATGCGAAGGTGAAACAAGAGTGATAATAGATTGGATGACAAACAATAAAATTGAAATTCAATGAAGACAAAACGGAAATAATAAAATTTCAAAGAAAAGCATTGAATAACAGCATTGTATGTGAGTCTATAAATATACCGTAGTTGAAACTCAAGTTAACGTGCCTGCTGATAGGGTTCATAACTTAGAGTAATTCTTGACAAAGAATTTACCATGAAAAACCATGTTGTTCATGTCATAAAGACATGTAATTACCATTTTCGTAATATTGGCCATTGCTTGATCTAGAAACAACTAAAATCTTAATGTCATCATTTATTTTAAGTAGGATTGATTATTGTAATGCTCGTTTAGTTGGCTGTCCAAAATCTATGTTTGAAAGATTACAGAGAGTCCAGAATAAGGCTGCAAGATTGACCACTTTAACTAAAACATCTGACCATATTACACCTGCGTTAAAATATCTCCATTGGCTGCCAGTCAAATATCGCATTGATTTTGAAATTTAATGTCATGTGTATAAATGTTTTCACATGTCTCCTACCTACCTCAAAGAACTATTAGAAAATATGTACAAACCTGTTAGATCATTGATATCTTCTGATGCTCTTTTAATGTCTGTTACCCGCAAATCCTCTGCCTTTCATAATAAATCCTTTATTGTCGTAGCTCCTTTCTTATGGAACAGCCTCATTTTTAAAACCAGATCAAGCCCATCTTTAAATTTTGAAAGTTTAAAAACTGAATTATTCACTGTTGCCTTTTAAAAACTTTTATATATAACATATTTATGATGTTATGTACACATGAAATGTTTTAGGATGTGATGTATGTTTGTAAAGGTTTAATTGTATAATTTAAATGTTGTCACAATGCTTAATATTTTGTAATCCATCTAGTTCGCGCTATATAAATACTTGTTATTAGACAGTTGTTAGTATTATTATTATCATTCCACTTCTTCTTCTTCTTCTTCTTCTTCTTCTTCTTCTTCTTCTTCTTCTTCTTCTTCTTCTTCTTCTTCTTCTTCTTCTTCTTCTTCTTCTTCTTCTTCTTCTTCTTCTTCTTCTTCTTCTTCTTCTTCTTCTTCTTCTTCTTCTTCTTCTTCTTCTTCTTCTTCTTCTTCTTCTTCTTCTTCTTCTTCTTCTTCTTCTTCTTCTTCTTCTTCTTCTTCTTCTTCTTCTTCTTCTTCTTCTTCTTCTTCTTCTTCTTCTTCTTCTTCTTCTTCTTCTTCTTCTTCTTCTTCTTCTTCTTCTTCTTCTTCTTATTATTATTATTATTATTATTATTATTATTATTATTATTATTATTATTATTGTTATTGTTATTGTTATTGTTATTGTTATTGTTATTGTTATTGTTATTGTTATTATTATTGTTATTGTTATTATTATTGTTATTGTTATTGTTTTCGTTATTGTTTTCATTATCGTTATTATCGTTATTATCATTATTAACATTATTCTCATTATTCTCATTATCATCATTATCATTATTATCAATATTATCAATATTATTATTATTATTATTATTATTATTATTATTATTATTATTATTATTATTATTATTATCATTATCATTATTATCATCATCATCATCATCATCATCATCATCATCATCATCATCATCATCATCATCATCATCATTATTATTATTATTATTATTATTATTATTATTATTATCATTATCATCATTATCATCATTATTATAATTGATATCATTATTGTTATTATTATTATTGTTATTATTATTATTATTATTATTATTAGTAGTAGTAGTAGTAGTAGTAGTAGTAGTAGTAGTAGTAGTAGTAGTAGTAGTAGTAGTAGTAGTAGTAGTAGTAGTAGTAGTAGTAGTAGTAGCAGCAGCAGCAGCAGCAGCAGTAGTAGTAGTAGTAGTAGTAGTAGTAGTATCATAATTATTATTAGTAGTATTATTATTAGTATTAGTATTATTAGTATTATTAGTAGTAGTATTATCATTAATACACCATCTTCGCCAGCAGAAGAGCATCATTTCGGCGACTTATTATTGCAAGCCAGGAGACCAGAATCTAATGCTAGATTTACTATACGACGCATTTGTGGTTAAATGCTTGCATTCACCCTTTCGAACTTTAAAAACATCTAGATTGCTTAAGTCCCACTATCTTTTGTTGGTATAGAATCTAATTAATAATTGAGATTGTTATATCCTTCTTGGAAATAAATACGTCGTATATCCCTGTGTCTAGATCTATTTATGCTAAATCTCGATGAAGATGTTCTTCTTTATAATGAGTTAAAGAAATAGTCCATGAAAGAATACAATACATTTTATAAGGTTGAGACAATTTGTTAGAGAATATAAGAGTTGAAAACAGACTTTACACTAAATTACACTTTATGGATATGACTGGAGCGTATAGCTCGGTTTGGGTATTTCCCATTAGACCTCACCAGATTGCCAGTGGTAATTCTCTTGCGCCATATACTCATGTAACACTTTTTACAGGGCAGTCCGGGTAAAATTAAAAATCCTACCAAAAAAAACCCCGAGATCACCTTAGTTGTGGATGTGGGTAAATCAAATCAAAGCAAAGCAAAATCTGAGTAGCATGATTGATGGAAAGGGAGGTGTGGAAGAAGATGTCAAAACCAGGATACAGAAGACATGACAAGCATTTTAAGCCTTAACAAGATGCGGGTCCAGCAAGTGTTTACCATAAAGAATCAAACCAAGGATATTCAACTCAAATGTCAAGTCAGTGTTAACATATCGATGGTCTCGGGCACAAAATGGCTAACTCCAAAAACATTGATTTTACAGGAGAATGAAAAAAAAGTTTTACTCAGAACTGTTCTCTAAATTGCACTTAAAAGCCGTGTGTATAGTACGATGTATGCCACCTCTTGGGGTTTATAAGCCTGGTTTTGTTTGTTTTTAAGTTGCAATTTATTTACTGGAGTTAGCTAGTTTGTGCTCATCGGATTCCCGGATTCCAACCGACATAGTTGTTTTGTGCCCGGACTGGTGGACAAAGGTGTCAGTATACTGTAATTGAGTGGGTTATCCCACACTTAATGTCCCTGTGTGACAGCAAATAGAATTGTCCAAATAGTACTGTCCCCAACATGACCTTTGGTGATCACATACAGAAACAATCAAACAAAAACAAAAACGAACTCCAAAAAGTAGATGCAGGACATACACAGATGTATCAGTCACGGACAAAAACCAAATAGATCTGGTACGTAATCAAAAATGTTTCTTTATTCCAATTGAAAATATAACTAGATTCTATACTAAGTTATATTGTTGCAAAATGTTTAAAAAACCTCATATTGACTACATTTTTAAAACATACAAAACCTCCATACATGCACGAGAAATACCATCATCAAAAGCGGCCGTTTACGCAACAGTCACACGCATCTAGTACATTATGAAAATGTTAATTCCAATTGGAAATAAAACTAAAATGTGGCAAAATGTATCAAAGCATCGCTATTGCTTACATAAAAATTTCTAAAACATACAAAATGCCATACATGTATGAGAAAGTCACTCATCGAAACCGTTTTACATGACAGTCACACATACTCAAAAAATAAAAGCTTGCACATGAGAACTATCTAATTTGAAATACAAGATTATTTTCATGAATCTTTTTTCAATGGGGCAGTGAGTCATGAAAGGCATGCACATCAGCAGGCAGCACAAATTTCAACAACTGAAGGTGGTCGCATTTGCTCTTCTTGATTTTCAGCTTGATGTTGTACAGCTTTGATGGGGTAGTTGCTGGGAGCTTGTTTTTGCGGCCGAGCTCCATCCTCGTCCATTCATCAACAAAGTTCAACTTGTAGTTGATGGATCCATTAGGACTGTACTGAAGCGCACATAATTATGTTTGTCACGTTTGTCGTCTTGCTAGGCTTCCATGAATTCACTGCTCCCCTCCGTAGTTCGTGAAGTCCAGGAAGAAGTCATGCCTCAAATACTGGACATCATAAGGCCTCAGGTTGCTTCTTGCCGCCTGAATCAGCTGGACATAGTCCAGCGGACAGAAAATGTCCTTCAGTCGCCGCTCTACTGTCGTATGAACGGAGTCGACCTCCATCTGCGTGTGTTCACGCTCAAGAATTTTCTGTTCGATTGTGTTATTGTACTTAACTCTGAAGTACCGCAAGGCTGTGGCCAGCATCCTGTTTCGATTCTGGTATGTGCATCCGTCGGAGTATATAATCACTGTTTCAAAGGAGTCTTTCTATCCTTCAAGGTAAGAAAGCAGACATGATGCAAACTCGTTGGCTAAAAGCCCACCCTCGGTTTCATTCCAGACATAACATGTGACATCTTTAGAACAAAGGTCATACACTGTATAATTGTGCACCGCAAGTTTGGTTTTGTAGTACAGAGCCGACGCTTTCAAACAAGGTAAAAGCAGAACTCTTTGCACATCCACGCACAAAACCTGTATGCAAGAATTGACTGGCTACGCCTTGTACTTGTTTTTTCAGCCCGAGCTGCCTCCTTCCTGGCCCTATGGTCCCTGTAGGGTTTCTCACTTGCGTTTCTTTGGGTATACTGACAGCAGAGGTCGCACTGGTCCTTTCGTGGTGTAAATATAGAAATATTTCCAGCCTTTAGCTCCTCCGTGAAAATTGTCATAGACATGACAGGCATATTTTCAGACGAGCATGTCTTAGCATACTCTCTGTACACATCAGTGTACGACTTGAAGGCAGTCTCCAAATAAAACTTGGAAGTTTTCTTCCGGCAGTAGTGAGCCAGCATTTTGGAGAGCCGATCCAGAAATTCTTTGATGAATAAGCGACCTCTCGATGGTGCAGTCCTCTGACTGGTGGCTGAAGATGAAGTGCTGCCTGACTGCCCTGCAAGTCCATTTTCACCTTTGCTTTGTGTTGCTGTTGCAGTTTTCTGAACCCAAGAGGGTTTCAATCTCGTGGTGTTCGTAAATATTTCTTTGCGGACACGTTTCTCACAAAAGTTAAAATACAAAGTTCTGTTCCTCCTTGACTCATCGTCTGTGCCTCTACGCTCTTTTACATCTTTCACTCCAACAGCCATCCTCACAAAAATTTCCTTTTTCCCCTAAGTCATCCACACACATCCGAAAAAAATATTTGCCTGTCTTCATCTGAAATCTCCTTGCAACTATAATACGCAGCCCTGCAAGAACATCGATCTTTTAACTCTTTCTCTTCTTTCACAGTCTCAACGAACATATTCTTTTAAGTGTCAAAGTATCGTCCTATGTACGCCTTGCCATGTTGCCTGTTCATCTTCTTTTCTTGTTTCTTTGTCCTTTTCTTAGTTGGTTTTGCCTTTCCACCATCAGTAGCTTGCTCACTCTCAACCATTTCTGCACCATCAGCAGCAACCTGCTCATTCTCAACCATTCCTGCACCATCATCAGCAACCTGCTCACTCTCAACCACTCCTGCACCATCATCAGCAACCTGCTCACTCTCAACCACTCATGCACCATCATCAGCAACTTGATCTTTTCTCAACCACTCATGCACCATCATCAGCAACCTGTTCACTCTCAACCATTCCTGCACCATCATCAGCTGTTCCATACACACAAGCTTCCTCTGAAAGAGGAGAAAGTAAAAAAGAGCCAGGAAGGGAGAGGGTGGAAGAAAAAGAAACAGGGAAAGGGATATAAACAGAGAGAGAGAGAGAGAGAGAGAGAGAGAGAGAGAGAGAGAGAGAGAGAGAGAGAGAGAGAGAGAGAGAGAGAGAGAGAGAGAGAGAGAGAGAGAGAGAGAGAGAGAGAGCGAGAGAGAGAGAGAGAGAGAGAGAGAGAGAGAGAGAGAGAGAGAGAGAGAGAGAGAGAGAGAGAGAGAGAGAGAGAGAGAGAGAGAGAGAGAGAGAGAGAGAGAGGGAGAGAGAGAGAGAGAGAGAGAGAGGGAGAGAGAGAGAGGGAGAGAGGGGGAGGAGAGAGGGAGGGAGAGAGAGGGAGGGAGAGAGAGAAGAGAGGAGAGAGAGGAGAGGAGAGAGAGAGAGAGAGAGGGAGAGAGAGAGAGAGAGAGAGAGAGAGAGAGAGAGAGAGAGAGAGAGAGAGAGAGAGAGAGAGAGAGAGAGAGAGAGAGAGAGAGAGAGAGAGAGAGAGAGAGAGAGAGAGAGAGAGAGAGAGAGAGAGAGAGAGAGAGAGAAGAGAGAGAGAGAGGGTAGAGAGACAGACAGGGGCGTGTTTTGCTTGGTTTTTTTGGTGCCAGGAACCAACTGTAAAATATTGCAGACACAGAAACACAGAGAGACAGAGAGAGAGCGAACGCGCAACATACATAAGTGTGTATCAGCATCGCAGCACGTAGCGCTAAATCTAGATGGTTAAGATCTCGATAAGAATAGAAGTTGTCCGTCAGCCGGCACATGCAACCTCAGTTCGAGGATGGAACTAGATTAGTGCCTGGCTCCAAATTTGATTTTTTTGTACATTCAAAGAAGAGAATACCACGACCTTTGACCCTATTCCGAGAATAATTTTGCAGAGTTAACTAAGCTTTCTTGGTTCCTATTGCGAAAGGGAATCACAGGAAGTGAGAGGTAGGAAAAATACCACAGGTTGCGCGTGATGTCACCAGCGGCGAACCCTGATAGTCAAGGCAGAGAAGTGTAGTGTGAAACTGGTGTGTGTGTGTGTGTGTGTGTGTGTGTATTGGGTAAAACAAGTCGATGTGATGGGTGTATTGCAAATAAATCATAGTAGATCTAGTACATTCTTCGTGTAATGCAATATTTTACATGTGGTTCCTGGCACCAAAACAAAAAACAAGCAGACCACGCCCCTGTCTCTAATATTGTTTCACTATTTGTAATCCTGTACTGCATGAAATATTGAAGTTTGACATTGCAATTGCAGGCACACACTTATGGCAGAAATCATACGTACAGCATTACCTGCGTGAAAGTAAAAACGTGATGAACAGACTTTAGAAAATCATTCAACAATCTTAGCTATGTTGGGGAAATAACATTCATTTGCAGCAAAAATATTAGTTCAACATTTGTATCATAAAATCACCAGCATTTTTAAACATCGCAAGGACTGATTTTCTTTTATACACTTGTTATGTGGGTTACTGATCTTCAATGCCATCTCCAAAAAAGGACTCCCACAATCATTGGAGAAAGAAAGTCACAATATTTTTGTTCACGAAAAGCTCGCGGCAAATATTAAAAATCGCTTTGTTTTATCTATATGTAGGCTTGTTATTTTTTAATAATAAACCTGAGCATTAAGCTAGTTAGTGTTCATTTAACCGGCCCAACACCTGCAAAATCCATCAGTCTCGACTAAAGTCTCATGGAGAAAGAAGGGCAGCGATTTATTACTCTTTGGGACCTTGCGAAAACAGAAATGTGTGTTCACGTAACCAACACGATTAAACGACTTAAAGACATGTCGTTTTGAGTACGGTTGTTTCATCTTTTTTCGGTTGTTCGTACGGACAACTGATGAATCATCGGTTAAGAGGCCTGCCAGGGGCTTGATCAACTCAATGAAATTGAACTTCGTTAAAAAAAATAACCACCTGTATGAATTCAGGGCCCCAAAATGAGCAAAATCATATGCAAAACCCATTTTCTTTTGTATTTTAAAAGTTAGTACATTAATGCTTTCCCCTATTTTGGTTGTGTATGTACATCTATATATCATGTCTCCTGAAGCTTTTGTTGGGCATTGAAAAGTCTGACACCAGTCCCAATAGGTAAAAAAGCCAAATGTATCGACATCATATTATTATAGTGTCGATATAATATAGCTTATCTATGCATGTGGGCTGAAATTAAATACATTAGAATGGTAGTAGGGAAAACTAGAAGAGACAAAATCAGAAACATAACAATAAGAGATCAAACCAAAGCAGATGGCATAAAAACTAAGATATAAATAAATCAGCTGAGATTGTTTGGGCATGTTGGCAGAATGAATAACAATATAATAGCTAAACCAGTATACAGTGTTAAAACTCAAGGTAAAAGACCAAAAGGCAGACCGCGGAGAAAGTGGGAAGAAGATATAAAGAGGCATTAGAGCAAAGAAATGTAACTTTTTTGGATGAAAACAGAAAATGCCAGGACGGGGCAGCTTGAAGAAAGACCATTTCAGGCATCTAAACTCATACACCGGAAGATAGAATGGGAGGTGATAACGAAATAGAAAGAATGATATCCCAGCAAGACAATGCTCGTCCTCACATCGGAAGAGTTATTATGGAATACTTTAACTGACACAAATCAACGTGTTACCATGGCCTGCCATTTCACCCGGCCTTTCACCAATAGAGAACCTATGGGATCAACTGGAACGCAGGCTTTGCATAAAAGTGAACCAACCCACAGAGGTACAACAATTGGTTGAAGCGTTAGCGGAAGAATGAACAACATTCCCAACGACAGATACGACGTCTGTTATCCTCCATGCAACGACGATGCCAAGCTGTCACAGCTGCCCATCGCGGACACACGCTATGAAAACGAAACCTCAGTTTTGGGTGACCGATAATTTTCACATGAGCTGTGTAACAATTAAATCTAACATGACACCAACACTCTTATCGTCATCTTTTAACCATTAATCAAAGTTTATTCCTGAAAAAAATCATTTTGTTAGGTCCGGTATGAGTGATAAAAAATGACATCAAACTTTGATGCACAGTTTCTTTTTTTGCGCAGTATAGATTTAAAAATGTGTAGCACTAAAGTAATCTTGTTTTTCAAGATTCCCTTCATGCCAGACACATTACTAGCATGTCTGACTACGGTAATTTTCGAAGTTAATGTCCTGATCTAACAAGTTTTAAAAGCAGAGTATCAGCAAGACTGCCCTGTTTGAATGGAGGTGTTAATGAATTTTAGAAAACGCTCCACGGGTTGATGATCCATCAAATGGACAGCGAAGAGTGATGCTTAGCTGGTCTGTATGTGCTTCGAAAAAATGGACCACATTGCCTGATAAGCTCAAAGATGCGCACAAAAAAAAAATGACCGTTGTCTCTGGAGCAAACAATTGCTACCTCAAAAAACCAAACCTCTCGTACAGACATATTTAATAGTCATATATAAACTTGGGATTAACTTTAATATCAAAAACAAGATTCTAAACCTTTTATTTTACCCTCATCTACGAGCTTAGGACTAACTGTCCTACAAAAATCAGAACGTTAGACCTTTTTAGTATTTGGGAATCTTGAGCTTAGGCAAAATGTTAGTAGCTAAAAAACCCAATTTGAACCATTTCATTTCATGATCATATATGAGTTTGTGATTAATTTTAATAACAAAAACAACATTCTAAATCATTTTACTTCACCGTCATGTATGAGCTTAGGACTAACTGTCCTAGAAAAATCAGAAGTCTAGACATGTTAAGTACATGAAAATCTTTGAGCTTAGGAGAACTGTTAGTAGCCCAAAACAACAACAATTTGAACCATTTCATTTCATGAACTTGAGATTAACTTTAACATCTAGAAAATGATTCTAAACTTTTTTTTTATTTTACCGTCTTCTATGAGCTTAGGATTAACTGTTCTAGAAAAATCAGAACTTTAGCTCTTTTTAGTACATGGACATTTTTGAGCTTAGGAAACATTTTTGTAACCAAAAAACAACAATTTCATTTATGTTCATAATAATTATGAGCTTGAGATTAATTTTAATATAAGAAAAATGATTTAAATTTTTTTAAATTTTACCGTCATCTACGAGCTTAGGACTAACTGTCCTAGAAAAATCAGAACTCTAGACCGTTTTAGTGCATGGGAATCTTTCAGTTTAGGAGAAATTTTAGTAGCCAACAAGTTGAACCATTTCAATTAATGGTCATATATGAACTTGAGGTTAACTTCGATATCAAAAACAAGTTTTTAAACTTTTTATTTTACCGTCATGTATGAGTTTAGGACTAACTGTCCTACAAAAATCAGAGCTGTAGATGTTTTTAGGACTTGGAAATCTTTGAACCTAGGAGAAATTTGAGCAGCCAAAAAAACAGCAATTTCAACTATTTCGTTTAATGGTCATATATGAGCTTGAGCTTAACTTTAATTTCAAAAACAAGCTTCTAAATCTTTTTATTTTACCATCAGCTATGAGCTTAGGACTAACTGTCCTAAAAACATCAGAACTCTAGACCTTTTTAGCAGATGGGAATCTTTGAATTTAGGAGAAACTTTAGAAGCCAAAAAACAAAAAATTGAACCATTTCGTTTAATGGTCATATATATATATATATATATATATATATATATATATATATATATATATATATATATATATATATATATATATATATATATATATATATATATATATATATATATATATATATATATATATATATATATGAGCTTGAGCTAAACTTTAATATCAAAAACAAGATTCTAAATCTGTTTATTTTACCGTCATCTATGAGCTTACGATTAACTGCCCTACAAAAAACAGAAGTTTAGACCTTTTAGTACATGGGGATCTTTGAATTTAGAAGAAATGTTAGTAGCCAAAAACAACAATTTGAATAATTTCATTTAATTGTCATAATATAAACTTGAGATTAACTTTAATGTCAAAAGCAAGAATCTAAACCTTTTTATTTTACTGTCATCGAGGAGCTTAGGACTAAATGTGCTAGAAAAATCAAAACTCTAGACCTTCCTGATACATGGGAATCTTTGAGCTTAGGAACAATTTTAATAGCCAAAGAAATAACA
>JAXRKP010000018.1:612500-780000 GCA_037039925.1 Doris montereyensis
GCCATAGCATTAACAGGGGGCAAGTGGGTTTCATTTGTACCATTTCAAATGTAAGGCCGTTTCACATTTGTCAGACTGTGGAGGCAACAATTATTATTGATACGACATCAATTTTGATGTCGCTGATTGGCTAAGGTCACACATACTCACTCCCAACCCTTTTAGCAGAGGACATCAGTAACAGTAACACTTTAGTCCATTTTACGTCATGTGGGCAATGTTTTTTTGTGTTTTCTTTGGCTATTACATAGTTTCATGTTCAATTTTTGCCCATTTACTTAAAACCGTATGTAGCAATATTGCGACATTTCATCTTTCAATTTTCACATAAAATACCAAAACATCCTTCATAAAACATTTCAAGGACATTGTTTAAAAAAAAAGAAGATATTATAGGGATTACTATGAATACTGAGTTTGAAAAGAGTTCAGTCTTTTTCGTAGCATCTTGACAGTATCAATAAAACCGTATACGAACAATATACAACTAATTGCTTTATTGCAAAGCTTCAATAAATTTTAGCAAATTTATTACATGTACGCACAGCTGAAGAATTTAAGCAAATTAGTCTGAATCTGAAGACGACAGTGATGAAGACTAAGAAGATAACTGTTGCCCTTAAACTTTAAAAAAAAAGTATGAATTTTCTTTTCAGAACGACATGAAAGGCAAACTTAGGCTGTAAACCATGTAAAATTAGAGGCGTTATAATTCTTTCATGTTTTACAAATGCAATGAAGAATACTTGTTTGAGCTAAAAAAACATTGGAAAAAATATAGCCACATCAGCTTTCTAAGAAAGGCACAAAATTTGAAATTGATATGATGTTAACCATAACAAAGTTATCCACAAGAACTGTTGCCCATATGAAGTGAAATTGACTATAGTAACACTAACAGTAATATTAATGAGTTTCAGTCCCACGGCCCTTGACCTATGATGACAGTAACAGTAATACGTTGACTAAAGTCTCATGACCCTTGGCTAAAGAAACGAGTAACAGTAATATCAAAGGTTCTCACGATCTTTGGCTGGGGATAGCGGTAAGAAAAAGTAATAAAGGTTCTCACGACCCTTGGCTGGGGATAGCGGTAAGAAAAATAATAAAGGTTCTCACGACCCTTTGGCTGGGGATAGCTGGGTGTAACAAAAATATTAAAAGTTCTCACGACCCTTGGCTGGGGATAGCGGTAACAAAATTATCAGAAAAGGTCTCATGACCTTGGCTGAAGATGTGGTAACAAAAATACTAAAGAGTCTCATGGACCTTGGCTGAAGATGGTGGTAACAAAAATACTAAAGAGTCTCATGACCTTGGCTGAAGATGGTGGTAACAAAAATACTAAAGAGTCTCATGGACCTTGGCAGAGCATAACAGTAACAGTAATATGAAAGTAACGACCCTTAACTGAAGATAGTGGTAAATACAAAGTTACCCTGTATTACTTATAATGCATGTGTGTATTACTTGAGAACGTGCCACACTGTCAAAGTTTTTTTTCTCTCAATAAAACTTCTCTTGCAAAGACTATTGGCTCATTCAATGAATCAAATTGATGGAAGGAACCTGCCTTTTGGCAACTGGAATCAAAGCGTAGCCTGCATTTTGGCCACTTGAATCAAAGACTGTGAATTTTGATCACTTGAATCAAAGACTGTGAATTTTGATCACTTGAATCAAAGACTGTGAATTTTGATCACTTGAATCAAAGTGCAGTGTGCATTTTGTTTGAGAAATATTAATGAGTTCCACGGCCTTTAAATGAAGTTAAGATAGACATTGTTCCATGCAAACAGCATGCATTTTGCCTGCATGTATTTTGGCAGTGACTATCGTAAAATTAATGCACATGTACCAGCATATAATTTTCATTAGTTGAAACCAAACAAGAAATACGTTCATATTATCAGTATCAGTGTAAGTTCAATTCCAACATCAATAGCATGTATATATAATATATGCAAAGCTAAAATTCAATTTTAAATCTACATCAACATCCTTTACAGTAACGCTAACAGCAACAAATTGAAACTAAACCTAATGAGCATTTCAAGTTCAATCATAATAAAAAAAACATAGCATGCAGCTTTCAAAGTTATCTATTGAATTATAAACACTCAAAAAGTATAAAAAGTATAATATATTTATGTATTGCAAACAAATCATACTTTTGTTCAAATCCAACACCTAGTTTCACACAATTCTCCACAACACCTGATTTCACACAATTCTCAACAATGCCTGGTTCCACACAATTCTCCACAACACCTGATTTCACACAATTTCTCAACATTTAACTTAACACAATTCTCCACAACACCTGATTTCACACAATTATCAACATCTGATTTCACACAATTCTCAACAACATCTGATTTCACACAATTATTAACATCTGACTTAACACAATTCTCAAAAACATCTGATTTCGCACAATTCTCAACAACATCTGATTTCACACAATTATCAACATCTGACTTAACATAATCACTGGTTATGGTCAATAAAAGCATAAGTTAATTTTTTTTATCTCCAGTTCCCCCTTTTTTGTATTATATATATATCGCCCCGCAAGTGATTTTTTCCCTCATATATTTTGATCTCTAAGAACATGACATATTTCCTGAAAAAAAAACTATGTTATGCAATATTTCATTTCCATTCCTGCGCTGCGGGCAGACTTGCTTATTTGCTTCATTGCAAGTCCCCCCAGTCCACCATATTCATATGCAGTGATCTCAGGGTGGATTAGGAGAAAACAACACGAGAAAAGAAAGACACGTGAAAGAGTGAAGAGAAAGAAGTAGGACCTACCAGAAGCGCCTGCCAACCGCCCACCTATGGCTAGACAAACAAAGATCGAAGAAATACTTCTTACTTGAATTGGTGAATATTCATAAGATCAAATGCACAACTAGCTTGAGCAAAACCAACGAAAAATGAGCAGGCATTACATACAAATCTTCATAAAATCTATTTGTATAAGGGATTATGATTTGCATGCTTCTTAGATGTGATCCATTTATTGTTATTATATAAACTTGGTAACAGACAATATAAAACAACTTTTCATCCTGAAAATCTTCTGAATCGTGGAGTCAAAGACGGCCATCACATTATTCCCTACTCTCAATGCACATATATGCTAGGCTCTGAAATTTGACCGAGTACTGCAAACATTTGTACATATTGAAAGATGAACATATAGATTTCTAAGTCAGTGATCTTAATGATGAATGTTTTTTCTGTCTTGTGAAGTCTCAGTAATGGGCTGTCTTGACAAATTGTTTATCGTGCAAAGTTGTTTCTTTTTTCTAGATCTCACAATTTCTTTCTTGATTTACCCTCTTTTTCTTCTTCATATACTGTACACTTTTTCTTAGTTCTAAATGAGTTGGTAGCACTGTTTGAGATTACACCATTATCTTATTTCTATGTACAATTATAATAATAATTAATATAAAAACTTCATTCTCCATCAATGAGAGAGGATGACTAGCGCAATCAGTAGACCAGCAAATGGTGATAATGGTGTGTCTTGGTTTACAGTAGTCTCCGTCAAAATGCACGGTCCACTGGTAACAAACAAATTTTTGCATTTTGGCGAAGGTGCATTTTGACGGAGTCAAACGCAATGACCCATTTGCGTTGCCATTCTTGTTTGAAAATAAACTCTCTTTTGTGTTAGTTGTTTGTTATTTCTTGGGGTTTGTTTGTTGTTCATTGGTTTGAGGACAAGACCCAATAGACCTTCTCATAGATCTGTTACAATCTTCTCTCACTTCAAGACTACAACCAGGGGTTGGAATGGTGAAGACATTTGACGACTAGGAATACTGTTGTATTGGTTGACCTCATGTCATACAGAGTAGATCTACAATCTCCATGGGTAAAAGTGATCTTTATGAGAAACATGCATGTGTGACAGATTTTTACCACTGGGACGACGCAAGAAGAGACTATTAAGTTTGTTTTTCATTTTTCACAGGAATGGAGTCTTTAAATGAAAAAAATTGAAAACGGACTTTCAAAAACCTGCTGCATTTTGGAAAAGTCAAGCCAGCCATTGTTGTGTTTTGAGGGTAAAATTCGGTTACATGAATAAAAACATTCATTATGGTGAATCATGCATTTTGGCGGCATGCAGTTTGGTGTAGACTACTGTACATGCATTTACATTAAAAAGTATCTCACGTTTCAAGCGCTCAGCCATGTGGAATTTCGATTTTCCATTCTAGTGTAGTGTAAATCACTCTAAAACCAAATCAATGACACATTAAAGATGTCTAATCTGAGCGGAAGCACCCAATATTAACATGGATGGATGGAAAAGATGATGAGTGTGATAGAGTATATAGCCATCCACCACCTCAATCTTTCCTCAAAAACTCCCCATCAAAATTCGCTTTGAATTCTCAACCAATGCTGTTGTAGTGTTATAGTGAAATTGTATCATTATCCTCAAGCAATGCTGTTATAGTGAAATTGTATCATTGTCCTCAAGCAATGGCTTGTTTATTATTGTTGTAATCTCCTGATATATCCCAGTTAGCTTTCTTTCATAATTAAGGGTAGATATTTTCAAACCCACAATTCTGCTTCCTTTTCCCAAACAAGCAACTCAAATCTAATCTTGTAAACCTAGCAAAACAAAAATATAAATGAATTCTTTAATAACTTTAAATTAAATTAATCAATATCACATACACTTGCATACCCCTTCCACAAAACAACACAATCTATTGTTTTGTGTGTGTACATGTCTATGCTGAGTTAACTTTCCTTCCTTCAAAAATATGGAAATCATAGTCATTATGTCAGGAGAAGTAAGATAAGTTCTATTGTTGATCAAAGAACAGTAATATGAGAAATTAACAAAGGAATTGTTCTATCAGTCAATGCATTCGCTATTCAGACACAAAATTTCAACATACATACACATAAACATGCAAGTGTCTATCTATTACATAATGATGCATCATGCTGTCAAACATACATTGTCAAACACTTATTGTCATCTACACTTAGTTTGTGCTAGTATAGCAAGACTGGAACAAACTGCCAAGAGAAATTAAACTAAAGCAGTACCACTGAAGATTTCAAAATATCAATCTTCTTAAAAACAAAATTTGATTGATCACGCTTAAATAAAGAATCAGGCATGCTGAGTAATACTCAAAAACTGAGTTAATCAGTTTTTTTTATTATTATGAAAAAGAAGATAGTGAAAATTCCAACCCATGGAAGTACACACGAAAATCCTCTAAAACGCTTGAGTAAAAAGGGCAAACACATCAAATAAGTAAACATGGCAACCATTTCAAATAAGTATGTGAATCATTATACGATGGCCAACAGAGTTTCAACATGTTTTCATCATCCATTACATTAAGCCAATTACATTTGTATGGAAAGTTAATTTGAAGCAATGTGCTTTATTACAGTGTTCTCAGTGTAACGTCAATGTTATGAAAAGGATCACACATAATTTCACATTAACGTGGTTTGCGACTTTCACTGTCCATAAATAGGTTATATTTACATAAATACATGGTTAGATCCAAGCACACGATAATAAAGTGATAAAATTGTGTGTGTTGGTAGCTTTTAAACATGTAAGCACTAATCCGTTCATCTATCAACTTTTGTTACCTTGAACATGATATGACCTAACATTTTCTATAAAAACTGACTGTGCGTGTGTGTTGAGTTCCTCACTTCATAGTATGCAACCACATATAAACGCAGACGTTTTCTTCTTGCAAAAGAAAATAACCTCTCACACTGCTGTATGTTAAAAGGACCCTGAGATTCTAGAAATGTTGAAAATATCAAATCCACTGGCACAGGCAAATAAATATGGCATCAATTGTATGGCAAGAGCTTACAGTATATTCAGTGAAGAAATTGCGTGGTCCTCAAACTTAAAGTCATCCTCGACTAAACATGTGGAAGGGAATAAAACTATGGAGTGAAAGACCAGGTCTTCACAAATTGCCTCTTAAGCTCACTCAACCCTAGGGTTGGTTTCCATCTGTTGCCTCAGCCTAGGGATCTTCACCATTATTTTGTTTAAATCCACAGATAAGGCTTTTGATTTAATTTGATATTACCCATTATCCCTAAAGTGATCTGCATCCACCAAAGTGATCTCGGGGGGGGGGGGGCTTGTCACCACCATTATTTTGTTTTTCATGAAAGAGCTTTTCTTTCATTCTGCATATTGTTATTATGTTTAATTTCATTCAACAAATTTTCCCGAAATAAGGGAAATCACTTTCCGATTTTATCAGCCATATGGCTCCAAGCGTAGGGAAAGTCACAGCAATAATAAAGACATTAGGGTTGAGTGAGTGCAATTATAGAATATAAAAATAGAATACAATCTTGCTCTTTTCTCAGGCCCTGAAGCCAAATGGTTGGCCAAACAGTGAAACCACACAACCATTTTCTACCTGCGTGACCATTTCTTTAGTGCATGCTTATTTTTCATATGATTTCAACATTGTTGTTCTTCTCAGACATCCTGCAAGTTACAGATTTTGTGGCGCTTTTTGAAACCGTCTCTACCGGGAATGCCCAATCAAACAAGTTTTTTGCCAGTGCCAAATATGATGAAAGTTACCCATCCAATCATGCAAACGACAGCTGTTTGTTGGAACACTGCATTCCAGCTTTGGTCGATTCCAAGATGTAGCCAGCCACGTAGACACCTATAAAACCTGGCAAGGACATAAAAACAAAATATGAAACAAGAGAGAAAGAAGAAAAAGAGAACAAAATGGAAACCAAATTAATTATGCAATTAAATGAAACTGCTTGATTGACTGTACACACTTACCCCATCCATGAAATGCAGTGATCAAAGACTGAATCGAAAGGAAACAGTAAGGGGAGTAAGTCAACAGACAGGTGTTAAAGAATGAAAAGAGAGAAAGACGACCTATCGGCAATATCTGCCAACCACCCACAGGTAGCGGAAAAAGAAAACAAAATGCTTCAAATGAGTTTAACGGTAGTAATGAGTGAAGAGAATTCAAATCTACTTTCCTGAAGAAGAGTCAAGAGGTAAATAAATAAATAAAATAAAAAAAAAATCAACAACAAAAATATAATAATAATAGAACTTAGTAGCAACCCAAATAATATAATAATAATAATAATAATAATAATAATAATAATAATAATAATAATAATAATAATAGTAGTAATAATAATAATAGTTTCTGCCTTAGCAAACTGTGAAAAATCTTATTTGGTAATGTCACTTGTCCTACGTGAAGCTGAGTCATCAACGGAAACTGGTCTTGATTGTACTAGTAGCAAAGTAGTTATAGAATTGCACTGAATAAGGGCTTTTTATCAAGTGTTTTTATTAAGTTAGTTGTTGGAGTCCAGCTTTAAAAAAAAGGGATGTGACACATAAATGCCAATGCCAGCGATAAAAAACACAAAAAGAACCAGTTCTAATTTATTGGTGTTAAAAACATGAATTTTGGTGAGAAGAAAACCTCACAAGAGAAAAAAATTCAACTAAAAAAGAAACAAAACAAAAAAACAAACAAGAAATGAGTTGAGGTATCAAAAGCTCTCCAGATTGTTCCATTTTTATATAAGACAAAGCAAAATAACACAAAAAAACAATATTGCGTCCTTTTCCAAAAACAAACATAAATAGATAAGCTAAATAAAACACAGCAGCGCACACACACACACATACTCACACACACACACTTGAAGATTCTATTATCCCTTAATATCAAAGTATTAATTAGATATACCTGGAATAGCACCTGCCATATTCATGATACCTGTGGACAAGATAAAAACAGATACAGTTGACAAACAAATCTTGGATGGGGTGGATCAGGTATGGGTGGTGGTTACGTGACAGAGAAAGAAAAAAAGAGAGAAAAAGAGAGAGAGAGAGAGAGAGAGAGAGAGAGAGAGAGAGAGAGAGAGAGAGAGAGAGAGAGAGAGAGAGAGAGAGAGAGGGGAGGAGGAGGGAGGGAGAGAGAGGAGGGAGGGACAAAGAGAGAGGGAGAGAGAGAGAGAGAGGGAGAGAGAGAGAGAGAGAGAGAGAGAGAGAGAGAGAGAGAGAGAGAGAGAGAGAGAGAGAGAGAGAGAGAGAGAGAGAGAGAGAGAGAGAGAGAGAGAGAGAGAGAGAGAGAGAGAGAGAGAGAGAGAGAGAGAGAGAGAGAGAGAGAGAGAGAGACACACACACACACACACACACAGACGGACAGGTAGCTAGTAATTTCTTTTAGGCTATTCTGTTCATACAATGGTAATTTGAAGAACTATCAGAAAAAAAAGCAGCAACCCAAAAACAATTGATGTCTTTCCTATACAAATCACGACTTTCTTTTTCATTGCAATATACCCTGTCCTCCAAATACGTAGTTTGATTATTGATTTGATTCATACACAACTAACGTGATCTCGAGGTTTTGTTAGGATGTTTAATTTTGCAGAGAACTGCCCTATAAACAGCCAAGGGATCTTTAATGTGCACAGTGTTGTGATCTGCAAACAGGACCTCCTTTTTATCGCCCGTCTCCGGTGGGACTATGTGTCGATCCACTCTGCCTGGACCAGGGGGTAGATTTTTCTTGAAAAAAATCTGAAAAAAATGTTCAACTGTTGGAAGGGCTCGAACCCACTACCTTTTGGTTGAGAGGTCGACACCTTGCCTCTGGACTACTGAGTCCTCCAAAAATGGTAATGTCACAGTGAATTAAAGGATTCACCGCACAAACATTATAAATGTAAGAGATCTCTTTATTTTTGGTGTCAAACACAGACAAAAAAAAAAAACAAGTATTAGGTATGCATTAGCCATTAACTTTATTTTCTTCTTCACTTGTAAACAAAGGTTGAATCAGTACCGTGTAAAAGGTTGAGATTCTTGATATCATAGTTAGAGAAATATTGAGAGTGACGATAGTTTTCTAACAATTAGGTCCAGCCTAGTCACAATTTTATCACTCTGGGGTCATGAAATATAAAAATATATAGCTACCAACCTTTTCAAATTGAAAATACAAGATTCTGACTGCAAACTAATTCTAACTTGTTTACGACCAGTAATCTTTCAGAAGACATGGACAATTCAACTTTTAGCAGCGTTGGTTTAACTGCCCGACTTGAGATCATGAGGTCCTGGGTTCGAATCCTAGCAAAGCTAGGTCCAACGTTGTGTTCCTTGGGAAAGACACTTAATATGCCTTTTCCCCACCCAACCGAGGTGCAAATTCAATTCAATTCAAAATATCTTCCTAAATGGGTGCAAACACTAGCTTGGGAGTAAACACCTGTGTCAGACTAGCGTCATGTCCAGGAAGTAATTATTATCACCTGTTCTGCTTCACATTAGAGCAAATGGGATAAGCTATGAGATGTAATGGTCTTGAAGGAACTTTACTTTTACTTATAGGTGATAAGCGATATATAAATAAACTTTACTTTTACTTATAGGTGATGCGATATATAAATAAACTTTACTTTTACTTATAGGTGATAATTATATATAAATAAACTTTACTTTTACTTTATAGGTGATAAATATATATAAATAAACTTTACTTTTACTTATAGGTGATAAGCGATATATAAATAAACTTTACTTTTACTTATAGATAGATAGCTTATATATAAATAAACTTTACTTTTACTTATAGATGATAGGCGATATATAAATAAACTTTACTTTTACTTATAGGCGATGTTTGATATATAAATAAACTTTACTTTTACTTATAGGTGATAAGCGATATATAAATAAATCTTTACTTTTACTTATAGGCGATAGGCTTATATATATATAAATAAACTTTACTTTTACTTATAGATGATAGGCGATATATAAATAAACTTTACTTTTACTTATAGGCGATAAGCGATATATAAATAAACTTTACTTTTACTTATAGGCGATAGCGATATATAAATAAACTTTACTTTTACTTAGTAGGTAAATAGGATAAACTAATTACTTTTTTACTTATAGGCGATAGGTAATATATAAATAAACTTTACTTTTACTTATAGGTGATAGGCGATATACAAATAAACTTTACTTTTACTTATAGGCTATAGGCGATATATAAATAAACTTTACATTTACTAATAGGCTATAGGCGATATATAAATAAACTTTACTTTTACTTACTTATAGGTTATAGGCGATATATAAATAAACTTTAGTCATTTTCATTTGAGTAACAAAAAATCGCTGGCCTTACTGGCGAAATGTGACAGTGTTTTTGTGAACTCCAGACTTTCACCTATATTTCTCTGAGGCACTGCTTAGGGTTTCTTAAAATAAAATACTCTTATGGGGAATTGGTGTTTTTAGGCTCAAAATATCAAAATTGAAGTTATGACATTGCTTCCTAGTTCCACTTCTTGGCTTTATTTCTCAACCAGTCCCTATTCTGAATTCCTTGTCTTTCTGTGAAAAAATGGTCTTAGAAGACAACAACTGTCACCAGATTCATGACATAATTATCATACTTTGCCTTGTTTTTGAGACCCTCACAAACCTATAACCCCACCAAATAAATTAAAATCGTCCTATACCATTACACACCTTGTATCCTCTGTGCTGTCATGATGAGACTAGACAGATAGCGGTGGATTTTTAGTACTATTTCTCTATAGTACAGCTTGATAGTACAGTTTGTATTCAGCACTACATCAAAGCCCACACTTCCATATATGGGGCAATGTTTAATAAACATCGGGGCGGACAGTCGACAGTCTCTCTCTCTCCCTCAGTCATTAATACTATCATAATAATGTCAGCCAATCAACACCATTTTTGTGCTATCTCGCGTGTTTTTCACGATCAATAGCAATCTGACCGACAATTTGACATTTTACACACTCTTGAAAGTAACAAATTATTTTGTATTCATGATTATATTTGATTACAGAATATATTCATTCTATTCAGCTATTTTGTAGCTATTTGTCCTTATTTGTACATATTTTTTATGAAATTCCGCATGTAGAAAAGGCATTTACTGTACAAACAAACTTTCAAAAGCCTATTTTTTCTGGGAAATGCATATTTTTTGCTCAATTTTTTTTTCATAATCAGTTTGTATCCGTTTTATAAATCTTATGTAGCAAAAAAAATAGACTATTTCATGAGCAAAACTTAGGCTGAGCGAATCTCAGGAACGACAATGATTTCAAACGTCACATGGAGTTAGAGAATCGATGTGGAATCAACAATGGCCTATCTAGAATTATGGCAACAGCTGTTATACCTTTACTCCTGCCATTTGAGTCTTGAATTATTTATACGAATGAAGGCAGCCATGAAGATTTCGAAGCCTTGCTTCTACCAAACGACCGTAGTAAATAAATGAAAGGAAGTCAATGTAATTATACCAGTTTGAGTCATTAAGCGCCAAATGCCTGTACTAATAATATTTGACGATTTGGTGATTGGGTTTTGCAGCCCTAATCCTTTCAAATTCATCATTCTATAACCTTATAAATGCATTTAGTGGTTTAAAGACGTCCTGTTACGAAGAGACATTAAATCTTTGAGACACCATTTTGGCCATTTTTTTCAAAGAATTTTGGCCGTACATTTAGTAAAATACTGTCATCTAATAGATCTGTAAGTAAACCAAGACCAATGTGATTCAAACGTTCACAGTCTTCGCCCGCTAGCCCATGTTTGTGTAAATTACTAGCCTATTATAATTGTATTCTTGATGGGTAAGCGAAATGGTTAGCTACTATACTCGAAATGCCAAGCGAAAACGAAAGGTACAGTCAAATCCTGTAACAATGTTGACAATGACGTAGATCTAGAATCAAGGCCAGATCTAGCTCTAGATAATGATAACAACATAGATCTAGATCTAGAAGCAAGAGCAAAGCGAAAACGTGAGGTTCTGTCAACTTCACGTTACAATGTTGACAATGATGTAGATGTAGATCTAGATTCTAGACCAGATCTAGATAATAATACAGAAGCAAGAGCAGATTCTCTAGATCTAGATAAATACCCGGTCCAATCCCTGCATGAGGTAGACTTCGAAATATGTTGTTATAGGAATGAGGCTTTGATTCAAGACCAAATAAATCTAGATCTAGACACAGCTCATCAAGACCTGCGAATAGATCAAGAGAATGCTAAAGCAAAATCATTGACATATCTAGCCAAAATAGCAAGCCCATGCAAGATCAGAAGTTTGGAATGATCACCAACTTTACCAAGAAATACGACAAAGACAAATGACGCACCAAGTCTGCCACACTTTGACATGACAAGGCCTACATGAAATAGCTCTTAGATCTACAGTCTACAGTCATGACCCACTTCACTACGGTATGAAAAGTTTTTTCTTAATGGATACGATGGTAGGAGAATACAACTACCTTTCAATGGGAAACTGTTTTCACACATCGATTTCTAACTATTCATAGATTTGGATTCAAATAGATCCCTAGCATTGTTTATACGTTTTGTAAATGGGTTGTTGCACTAGTCATTCTTGACCCATGTGTATGTGAAGTTAAGAGGATTTGGTCATCAAGTTTTTCTAAATAGCAATTTTTAAAAACTGTAAAACAAAAACCATTAATATTTAATATTGCGACTGTTTCCATGGCAACCAAGTAAACAACACCACAGAAGATCATGTTTCAATACACATCCCCTGAAGTGATTCTTTTTGCTTTTGGATTTTAGTATATATATGAGTGACTGTCAAAATATTATTGTCATCCTATATCATTGAAAAGTATGTAGCTTCCTTGGCAACAAGTAAACAACATCACAGAAGTTCATGTTTCAATACACTGATTGCATTTGTGCATTGAAAACGTCAAAAGCGAAAGAAATAGTTTCTGGAACCTGCATATCCCCTAAAGTGATTTTTTTTTGCTTTTGATTTTAGTATATATATGAGTAACAGTCAAAATATAGTCATCCTATATCATTGAAAATTTTGTAGCGTCCTTGGTTGCCAAGGAAACGGGCGCCATCTTGAATTTTGCCTCAATTTTCGAGCTCGATATCTTCCATTAGTTATGAATCAAATCACTCAAAACCTGTGCAGATCGTTTGACATCAAGATGTTTAGATATTTTGAAAAAATTATCGTTTATATGCAAAAATGGCAAGTTTGGGTTTTTGCTTTTAGTATACATATAAGTAACTGTCAAAATATAGTCATCCTTTATCATTGAAAAATTTGCGGCATCCTTAATTGCCATGCGCGCAACCATCATCTTGGATTTTGACCCAATTTTCAAAATCTATCTCCTCCCTTAGTTATGAATAAAATCACTGAAAACCTATGTAGATTGTTTTTTCCATTCAATATCCAAAGACCGACTTTGTTTTTTTTTACATATTTTGAATAGGTTTTTTTAAAATGAATTTTTAAAATAACGTATATTGTTTTTATTTGCAAAAATGGCTTTTTTATTACCCAAAAAATTTTGTTTCTCAAAACGTTAACAGAATATTTTTAAAAACCCAGATGTCAGTTTATTAACATTGACAAGAGCAACTTGTGTGCCACATATTATACAAATCAGTCGGTAAATGACAGAGGAGATAGAATATTAGAGTGAAAATCTACATTTCGAGAAAAATGGAAGTAAAGAAATGAAAAGAAAATAACATAAAGCAAACGCTTCAGACGGGTTGCCCTTCTAGAAGCATCCCCTTACTCTTTCAACAGTCTCTGGCATTGTTACTAATGTAAATGGAATTGTAAATTTAGGTTTAGATGTGCATTGCTGTGACGTCAAAATGACCAGTTTTCAGTTTTTTCCTCAATTCCTTTACTGTGCACGTGTTGCATACACATCGACGCGTTAACGCTGGCCTCCACCTCTTATGTTTTAAGCCAAATCGATGTACAGTGTTCCCGAAAGCCAAGCAAAACAACTGGTGTTGCCACATTGGCGATTAGCCGCCACTAGAGGGATTTTCAGTGCCATCTTCTCAGTCAGTGTTAGGGTTATTTATGACAAAATTTGGACTGTTAACCTACCCTCGTTTACAAAATATTTTGTTCCCAAACTCACCGATCCAGGTACTTTTCAAGGTAAATACAAACTTATAGACTAAAACCCCCCCCTAAAAAATTACATAAAACATTTTTTACGTACTGGTTGGGAACTGTGTAAGTACTTAACAATGACAGAAGACTAAAATACAAAACTTTCCATTAATCTAACATACGTACCAAATACGGAGCCAGCGTGACTAGGTGCAATGTCTTGTGGGTTGACCAGGATGCCACTGTTGTGGAAACCACAACACGCCACTGCCAAGGCCAAGCATATTAAACATCCTATGTAACTGCTCACGTATGATATAATGCACAGGAAAAAGGATGTGCCGCACAAACTTATAGTCTGAAAACAATTATAAAAAAAGAAAAAAGTAAGTAAATATAAATTGGAAAGCAAATATGATATTTGAAGAAAAAAAAATTCATTAAAACACACCTAAATAAAAATAAGACGAGTGAAAATAAATCCATGAAATCCTGTTTTAAATTTATTCTCTAAGCCCTTTCTACATTAGGTTAAGACGCAATCACGCTACACTTACGCTAAAGTACAATTGTCGCACATGTGTGATAATAACGTTGCCGAGCCATAACTATAGCAGGGATGTAAATGGCAAAAGAATAAAAATCTGAAAGTCTCTGAAATGTGAACACCTCCTGTACCGTATTTAATCTCACACTTACAATAACAGCACCATGCAATGTCATCTTTCTCAACCTTCCTGATACAACTAGAGAGGAATTCATCATGACAATCTTAAGTTGACAGCCAGAATTTGTTCTTAGATATAGAACTTAGATTTAGATCAATCACATCTACTGGTGAATCCCAATCATTAAACCTAAATGTCATCCCCAATTTGTTAAATTGTCTAGATCTACATTCTGGAGCTAGCTTACCTTTAATCTAGATCTAGTTGTTTTGAAGATTTGCTTGTTATCAAACAGTTATTGCAAAATTCTAAATCAATTCTAATTCTAGCTCTACTTAAGTTATTGAAGAAAATGGGTGCCACAAATTCTAGACCTAGTAATCTAAATCTAGTCTCGTATTTCTAGGCCTCTAGATAACAATTAAGACTTAGATCTAGATATATCTTATATAGATCTTACTAGATTGAATCCAGATCTATCATAAAATCACCTGTCTGTCTAAAATCTAAATCTAGAAGAATCTAAATATAGACTAGAAGAATCTAGATCAACAACGTGCGCACTTATTTTCAAGATCTCTCTATCTGATTAGAATCTAGATCTAGATCTCAAATTTTCTGGAATGCCGAGCAAGAAATAATTTTAATCTGTTAACAAGCTACATCTAGATCTATTTATACGGTGATATACTAACCCCAAGCCATGGCCTAGGGGAAAGTTACGGCTTAGATCTAGGGCTGTCAAGCCGTCATTATAAAAATCTAGATCTAGATCTTACAGATAAAGAATTAAGGTCACTTCTTTCAAGCAGATCAATCTTAATCTTGACTAGCTCTAGATCTAGATTAGACTATTAAATCATAGGCGAAATATGACAATAAGTGACAACTCCACTAATAAAGACAGAACAAACACGTGACGTTTGGTATAACCCTTCGTCAGACAACAAACGAGAAATATTTAGAATCTAGATCTAAGTAATACCTCCGGCATCACACAATGTGATGTCAGAAGAAAAACATAAAGGAGAAAGAAAGAAAGAAAAAGACAGTGATGTTAAGAAACGTAGCAGAGGGGGTGTGTAAAAAGAGCGAGAGTGGAAGGTTCAGATCTAGAATGAAATAAAAATATGAAAATAAGTAAGTAACAAAAGGTGAGAAGGAGATAGAGAGAATGAGAGAAATAGAGAGAGAGAGAGAGAGTGAGGAGGAGAGAGAGAGAGAGAGAGAGAGAGAGAGAGAGAGAGAGAGAGAGAGAGAGAGAGAGAGAGAGAGAAAGAGAGAGAGAGAGAGAGAGAGAGAGAGAGAGAGAGAGAGAGAGAGAGAGAGAGAGAGAGAGAGAGAGAGAGAGAGAGAGAGAGAGAGAGAGAGAGAGAGAGAGAGAGAGAGAGAGAGAGAGAGAGAGAGAGAGATATCTCTGTATATATATCTCTGTTGTTTACGTTATTTATCTTTTTTTTGAATATTGCTTTTTTCTTCTGACATCACATTGTGTGATGCCGGAGGTATTACTTAGATCTAGATTCTAAATATTTCTCATTTGTTGTCTGACGAAGGGTTATACCCGAAACGTCACGTGTTTGTTCTGTCTTTATAAGTGGAGTTGTCACTTATTGTCATATTTCGCCTTTGACTTCACTCCACTGTGGCTCCTTCATATTATTCACAACTATTTAGATAGTTCACATTGCCACATATCTCTGTTCTTTACATTATTTATCTTTTTTGAATATTGCTTTTTTCTTCTGACATCACATTGTGTGATGCCGGAGGTATTACTTAGATCTAGATTCTAAATATTTTCGTTTGTTGTCTGACGAAGGGTTATACCGAAACGTCACGTGTTTGTTCTGTCTTTATTAGTGGAGTTGTCACTTATTGTCATATTTCGCCTTTGACTTCACTCCACTGTGGCTCCTTCGTACTATTAGATCATAATAACCCACAAATAGGATTATAACATAAATCGCAAATAACACAATAGGAAATTTTAATTGACGTAACCGATTTTCCTTGAATGACAGAATGAAAAATCGCCAACCGCAGGTCACATTCACAACTGAACCGTACAACTGCAGAGAGGTAAGTCAGTGCATCTCAACATTGTCTAATTCTATCCCAAAATCCTTTGCACGAAAGGCTATTTCCACAACAAATGCGTTAGTAGATTTCAGACTGAAAAATCTGAAGGAAGTAAAGAAGGTTCTGATCTTTAAATCTGAAATCTACTCGTGTGAGTAGTAGGGCCTCACGGATCAGTGTGGAAATTGTAGTTTGTTGTCATCATCGAAAGCGTGTGTGAAAGCTGCGAGTTCCCCAGGGACCCTTGGCAGATAGTTTGTTGTCAAAGTCAAAGTCAAAGTTAAAATAAAGCAGCGTGCTTCCGCTGATGATTAGTACACAATTCGGCAATGGGCCTGGAGTCGGGAATTTTATCCCGTTGTGCTAAACCATCTCACCTATTCACAACAGCGAACATAGAAGTTTTTTAGTAAAAGGGAAGAAAACTTGAGAGAAAAATATGTTAAAACTAGAAAACATCAAATAAACTGAAATCAGAGGAAATTTGAAAGATTTACATCCCTGCTATACAAAGGCTGTGTATACGCAATTGCGGTATGGTGCATTTGCTAGGCTTATTACTCTACTTCTGTTTCCTACGAACGGTTGATTTTTTATGATTTTTTTTTTACTGCTGTCACTGCAAGCTTTTGATTTAACCCGTATTCTTTGCAAACTTACATCACAATTACTACCGCTAGTACTACAAGTCAGAAACAGCTTAGACCGCAATGCTTTTGATCACTTTACCGGCTCATTGTTTTCCTTATCTGACATCTTTTTTTATTATTAATATACCACATATTGCGTGAACACTTTATTAAAGAATGTAGAGAAAATAATAATAAAAAAAAAGCTACACATTTTTAAACTACCCTACTTTTTTTGGGTAACCACGCCATAATCTTGTGTCGGACCTTGGGTAGTCTATGAGCTAACCTAATGTTTCGAAGCTTTTTTCTCTCTTTTGTTATAGACAACTCAGGCATATGTGTTGTATAGTAAAATTGAATAAATAAAAATTAAGTCCTTTCTAAGGAGGTTTGTCATTTTTTTACGTCAGAGCATGCCAGAATTGTATTCTGATTCATTTCATTATAATTTCATCTTTTTAAGAAATTATGTAACTAAAAATGAAGGTTGTATTAATACTATTTGAAATCCACAATGATCGGCCCTTGTTTATGCAACAGTCATGCCATAAAAAGAGTGTCACATAGGGATTTTGAAGCAAAATCACAGAAAAAAACGCAACAAACAAACCTGAAGCAACCTTAATAAACACAGACACAAATGGGAAATAAATCTTAGTGAACTGATACTTACTTCCATCAATTTCCTGACAAATGTCACAGAATAACCTGTGAAGGAAGAGAACAAGAGAAAACAAGATGATTTATCAACAGAGAATATGCAGTCATCGTAACATCCAATATACACTAATATCATATATCTATAAATTGAAATTGATAGATATATGTTTATTTTGAGGAGGAGGAGGAAGAATAAAAAGCAGTAGTCAAGTGTAATAGTAATGGTAATATACAAGGAAAATGCACAGTATAAACAGGTCTACTAGTAGCACAGATTGGTTATTAGAGTTATACAGTAGTATACGGATTTCCCCTTTCCAACTGTCCCCCTATATGAGGCTGCTTTTAGATATGTCAATCCAGTTAAGAGGCTAGTTTCGTTTTGTTTTGTCAGATGGTCAAATGCAGTAAACTCAATGCAGTAAAACGAAATGTCAAAGTCAGATCGACAATTCTGCTGTTCTCTCTATCTAGAAACATGTACGTGTTGTAGGCCTAGAATCTCTGCTTGTTCCGACTTAGCTAGTGTGTCAGGCTCTTTGATGTTGACAACAGACAGCCACCTGATAAACGAGGCAATCGACACCTATGATTTGCATTGATATGTGACACTTTGCAGACCGGTCACTGTCATTAGAACATCTTGATCCGGTCAGAGGCGCCCATACGACCAATGCGAAGGACAATCATGTTGTCACTGGTATCATGACAACCATGAAATGATGATGGTTTGGATTGAAACTGAATAGGAGCGATGGATGCAATGGCTTCCTAGTCTTATGAAATTTTAAAGAAACATAGTCCTTTGTTCTCCCTCCTCATTCCTGTCTGAGCTCTAGGCCTAAAGATCTGGTCGATTACTGTTATTGGATTGAATTAAATGCACTTTATTTTCCATGTTATTATCCATGAAGGAAAATTTGTTTTTGTAATGATAATTTAGGTTTAACTCAATGCATTCGCCTTAGAGACCATTTGGGTTAAAAGGTTTTTTTTTTTGCTGTCTTCCGACGGTCGGCCTCTTAGACAGAGACAACTGTATTGGGGATCCCAAAGGGAGATACAGAAAAGATTACACTAGATATGACAAATATGAAACAAACACTATCGACAAGCATTACCCTACCTTTGGCTATCATTTTATCTGCCACCCATCCACTGGTGATAATACAGGGAAAAGTGACAAGCCATGGCACAACGTTAAATACCCAACTCTGGGACGAGAATGAAGCATAATATACATTATACAAAACTGTAAATGTAACACTAAAGATAAATACATCTCTACCAGTAATTAAACTTAAATAAAAGTATCTGTAACATTGACTACAAAAGGTTCACTAGAGATAAATACATCTATCCGTGATTTAAACTGGATAAAAATACATGCAACAATGACTAAAAATGCTACACAAAAGATAAATAGATCTATCAGTGACTTACACTGAATTAAAATACCTCTAACAATGGCTATAATGCTACACTAAAGATAAATAGATCTATTAGTAATTTAAATGGACTAAAAGTACCTGTAACAATAACTAAAAATGCTACTTAAGATAAAAAATATCTATTAGAAAATACAAGTGAAGCAAACAAATTGTCTGTAACAAAAATTGAATCATCTCAGTTTGAATTATATAAGAGTACATTCAAAAGAAATGAAAAACACAATTTCTGTGTTTCTTAGGAAAAATCATCTTAAGCTATGAGAATAAAAAGCAACAACACAGGGCTAAAAC
This sequence comes from Doris montereyensis, assembly GCA_037039925.1. Lineage (NCBI taxonomy): Eukaryota > Metazoa > Mollusca > Gastropoda > Nudibranchia > Dorididae > Doris > Doris montereyensis. Next base: position 632,327 of record JAXRKP010000018.1, read on the forward strand.
AATAGAAAAGAAAATCAATGCAAGTCAACTGATTTAATAATACAGTAGTAATAGTAACATGAAGCACAAGACAGCTAAAAACTGAATATTTTTAAACTGTTTCCGTAAAATAAAATTCAGTCATTTTTCATTGTATTTGTTTGTTGTTGTATTTTCAATACAAAATTTCCGTAACATTTATTTACCTTTGCTGTTGGGAAATTTTCATGAAAGTATGTTGGCATCCAGGAGAGCAGGATGAAGAAAGCATTATTTTCACAAAAATGACCCACTATAATAGACCTGTAAAGAAAAGAGTCATTTATAAATATAAGGAATCACATTACATGTTATGGAAGATAACTCTTCAGTCAATTGAAACAGAGGATATCTTGGGGCTTAAAGGAAGTTTCAGTTTAGCAGAACATAGGCCAATTAAAGCTGTTTCAGTACTTTCAATTTTTAAGAGTGACATTGCTTAAACCCTGTTTCTCGTCCACTGGTGCAAAACTGAGACCTCCTTGGTTTAGTTTTGATTTTGATCCTTTTCAGTTTCTGTTCTTGTTCTAATTTTATATTACATCTGCCGAAAGAATGAAATGCCATAACTGAAGTAACCATACGTCTTTCATGAATATCTGTAGTTTGAAAGACTTATTCTGAATAAAGAAAGGCATGCCATTTAGTTTTTTTCTAGATTTTTTCAATCTATTCTCTTTTCTATCCCTTTGCTTACATCAGTATCTTTTGCGCAGGCCGCAGGTGAAATCGTAAAGGATCCCATACGGCCCGCAAGGTTGATGTGCCAAGTCTAAACCTAGCCCTTGGCTAGTAGTTACAGCACAATAACCATTGCTTAAGAGAGAGAGAGAGAGAGAGAGAGAGAGAGAGAGAGAGAGAGAGAGAGAGAGAGAGAGAGAGAGAGAGAGAGAGAGAGACAGACAGACAGACAGACAGACAGACAGACAGACAGACAGAGAGAGAGACAGACAGACAGAGAGACAGACAGACAGACAGACAGAGAGACAAAGACAGTGAGAGAGAGAGAGAGAGAGAGCGAGCGAGAGAGAGAGAAAGAGAGAGAGAGAGAGAGAGAGAGAGAGAGAGAGAGAGAGAGAGAGAGAGAGAGAGAGAGAGAGAGAGAGAGAGAGAGAGAGACAGACAAACAGAGAGAGAGTGAGAGAGAGAGAGAGAGAGAGAGAGAGAGAGAGAGAGAGAGAGAGAGAGAGAGAGAGAGAGAGAGAGAGAGAGAGAGAGAGAGACACACACACACACAGAGACAGACAGACAGACACATTTATTTTCATTAGCAGCATTAGAAAGTACAGTCATTCCCACATACCAGAAAGCTGGTTTGGAAAGAAGATTGACCCATGGAACAGAAGACTTTGGTTCAGGTTTGTACTTGTTGCTGTCTGTACTGTATACTCCTTTGTCATGAGAAGTGGAGTATTTTCTTCGCTGCTTGTTTATCAGCATATATCTCATTAGCAGCATCCACGTCAGTCCAATGAGACCTGGCAAAGACCAAAGCATAAAGAAGAATGGGGGGTACGGATTGTAAGGAGGGGACAACAAGGATATGGAAATATTAATCAAATCAGGAGTTAGAGAGGATGAAAGAAAAGAAAGAAGGCATATGTAGCTGAACGATAAGAAGAAATCCTCTCCAACAACTCAATGTTTGTTACGATAAGAAAATTTTAGGCATTAGATAGACAAATCTCTTTAACTCCCTTTGTGTTTTAGTTTTTAGTTGATTTATCTGGACTTGGGTTCTTGATTCAACTACCACATCCATTGCGTGGATTACAACCCCCTTCCCCGAAGTGATAAAAGCGGGTGGAAGTAGAAGTAGAATATAGTTTGGCTTGGTCAGGGATCACAGAGTCAAACACACACTACACAAGCATCACTGTTATGTGTACATTAGTACTATTACACTTACAGAAATGACACTGACACTAGTGACACAAGGCTTCTTCTTTATGAGAATGAGAATATTGAAGGCTTGGAGACAATGTCTATCATCAACTGCTTAGGCCCACGTCAGCGGAATGAAAAGTAGAACCAGCATAGGCCCATATCGCATTATCCTAACAATAGCTTGGTGGGGTAGGCACGACTATGATTGGGTCCAATTAAGTGGCGAAAATCAGACTTCAACAATGCAGGCTTATCCATTTCTGTAAATGTTTTTTTCTAGGCTACACAAGAGACGGGACTATTACTATTACTTTATAATAGCCTTTTCACACGCAGTAGGCCTACATTATTTTGTCAGTTTTTTTCTACTTGATCAGTCAGATATTGATTATGTCCATTATTGTAATACTGAAAAAAGGCATTTTCATTATTACACCATTGCCTTTATCATGCCAAGTTACCACTGGCACACCAGTTGGCAGTGTAACAATATTTGAGTGAATTATAACGAAGTTTAATTTCAAGCATAAATTCGATATAGTAAAAATACAAATTTCACCCACCTACGCAAAATGTAGTCAAGCCTGCAGATTTTATTTGGCACAATACGTTGTTGAAATATTACCCAAAAATTAGAAGTCTGGACTAATCGCTTTTGCTGTCAAATATGTGTTCCATGCCTGTTTTCCAAAATGGCCAGCTGTATGTGGTGGCTTCATCAAGAGCACTCCTGATGTTTGGAGATCCCGAAACTCAGAGGGCAATGGTTTAAAATCATTTAGTTATTAATATTAGTAGACTATCATCATCAATCCCTGTAAACTTGCACAGGTTAACTTCTGGTGTTTAGTTTACCTAAAAATGAAGCATGAAGTTTTACCTGCTACATAAAATGGTGCCTGCCAGCTGTAATTTTCAATCAAGAGGGTACCAATCCATCCTGTTAACAATGTTCTGTAATGAAAATGTTTCAGAGTTGTGTCGTTTTTTGTTGTAATATTGGCAATAGCAGACAATGATCAAATATTTATCACATTATGGCTAGTATATGTATATTTCATGAGAATCCTTCAAAAATAAAAATCACACACATCTTTACAAAGAGGATCATTTCAAATTGTTTAGGACATTAACAAATTTGAAGTTTTCAGCCTTTATGAGTACAGTGGGTTACAAATTAAATACAGCAGACAAATTACTTTGTACCAACCCTAAGATTGACCCTGACAGCACCATACTGTATGTGAGAGAACGCTCGTGCTCCGCCACCCTATGAGATACCATACTTGTTACACCGGGTAATGAAAGCCTGAAATAACAGTAAAATAAAAACGGTATCCATCAGTATAGATTGGCAGCAGCTCTTTAACTCATTCACTGCCGAGCACTTTCGGTTCAAACGACTGAGAAATGCCGGCATACACAATTTGTAAAAATTACTGTAATGATACTATTTAAGGTACATATATAATTCAAAAACATTCTCTTTAAAAAAAAACGACATTCCAGATGATGTCGATAGTTTTTCAATGTGAAGATTTATTTATTCTTTAAAAAACAATTTTTAAAAATATTTAAAATGCACTTTTTCCCAGTGAAATGACACATCTTCCATAAACTGTTTCGGTAGTCAATCTAGATTTAGGTACATATCTAGTGCTTGACTTCTTTTTAGATGATCCAACATCATAAAGATTAGAAGCTGATGATTCAGAATTAGATTCACTTGCAGATTTAGAGCCTAGTCTTGGGTTGAAAGGAATTTTTCGTTTTCAAGAGCAAAATTATTTACTTCATCCATGTCTGCTAACTTTCTCGATAATACTTTTTATATCGTGTCTTCAAATAAATAGTTTGACCACACACGTGAGAAACAGTAGAATTTTTTTAAAAGAATGTCGATACCGACAAGCGTCAGATTTGGTAGCCAATGGTCTATTTATTGATGGGACCCGATACGTGTCCGTAATGTCAATGGGCTGAGGAACTAAACAGAAAAAGAACATAAAACCAATCTTTTAACAATTATGCTTAGAAATAACAAATTTTCCTTTTTAGCTGTCATTCATCATTGAAGAGTTGTATTGATTCTGAAGTACATTTGATAAATCTTATTCGATATATTTTGTGTCAAAAACTTACACATTCTACCATAATTTTCAAAAATTCAAAATTATTTTCAACTGAAATTGAAAGAAACTTTTCTATGTGTCATCTATGTAAAGTCAAGATTTTGTTGTATCACAAGCAAGAAGACAGTGGGATATCAATGTGAATGAAAACATAAAAACCAATGGGATAAACTACATTTCAATGAAAAAGGCTGTACCTTGAAAAACACCTAAAAGCACCCTTGACAAAACCATAATGTACAAGGCACTGTGCTTGTCTCTTGACAACAATGAAAACTGGGGTGTCCAAAAGGTAACTAAAGACCACATGCATGCCGCAATAGGAAGGACAACTTCAGCTCCTATTCTGTCACTCAGATATCCTCTAAAAACTGTGTCATGGTGTAGCCCCAAAAGAATGCTGACAAAACCATTCCCTAAAATAGAAAGAACAAAAGAGAAAATCATTCAATAAGAAAAACATCAATAATTTTTCTTTGTACAAATTCATCCTTAATTTATGACATTTTGAAATGTTGCAAAGGTAAAAGAATGACAATGGATATAAAACAAAAGAAAGCTTTCTGCGACTATTCAGAAAACTATTAACATTTATTGTTTGAATGATACACATCTCTACTTTTTCAAATGAAATGAAATTACAATGAAATTTACTGAGAGGGCAAATTTAATTTTTAATTATCATGGAATAAAATATGCAACAGAGCTAAAATTGATGTGTACAGAGCTCACTGCTTAAAAGAATACAAGATACAAGAATACTCTTTCAACTGGCAGAATTTTTTCTCTCAAATCTCATTGGATACAAGATTGCAACACAAGAATAAGAATACTTAGCAACTAACAACTAACAAGGTGAAATTTCAGTCACCTTTAGGTTTCACTTTAGCGTAATTCCTTCTTCAGAGGCCTAAGACAGACATCGTGTGATTATGGATTAAATTATTTTGCATTAACAAATGTAGTATGTTGAAAACCATGTAACATGCTAGATGCTCAGGATTTAGGACATCATTGGATATTAGCTTCATGACTGGCTATGCAACAAAGTTATAGTGGGCAGAGAAAAAGAAAACGTACCAAAATTCAAAATGCTCTAGCAAGTGATCTACTATCTACTGATCGGAATTTTTATAAATAAAAAGTGTTTTAGAGCTTAATTTTTCATTCACCTAACTGTTGTAACTATGTGTAACAACGCATGTCATATGAAAACACAACTGTTATAAAGTCACTAGTCTGAAAATGAAAGACTTACAACTCCCAGACAGCGCATTTCCAAATTAGACTACGGTTCATGATGTGGCTTCTTAAAGTCTGTAATCGTGTAATAGAGACTTTGCATTGCTTAATTAATCATAATGACTCAAAGCTTTTCAAAAAGTGTTGTTTTGTCACAAACAATGCATCACTATTCAAAATTGTAGCCATCTTATTTTGAAATAAAAACAATCACAACCTTCATCAATGCCAATAACTATTGTGAATATTTTGAAGCTTAAAATATCTTTGAACCAGCTCTCTGTTAAAATCACCACAGAAGCCATTGGGATGCTTGTTGCATGGTGGGAATTAGAGAAATTGCTTTATACTTCAATTGTAAACATTTACCAATCAGTAGATTATTGAAAAAAGAAAATGAAACCAGGACAGTTTTCGACAGACACATGAATGGTAGACCTCATAATGTGACAATGGGTTAAGATGATGAGGCGATCGTTTTAGAGCATGATATTAACCTTTGGTTCTTGCCTAAATCAACCACAAGGTCTTTGAATGTCTCTGCCACTACAGTGAGGAGGAAGTTAGAGACAGCTGATTTACATGCTTGTCATCCTTGATTTCACATCCCGCTCAATGACAACCCCTGCAATTTGCATTTCCAAAGTTTTCAAGTTTTTAATTCCTACCTCTTTATCTTATTGAACTTTTAAAGGAAGAAAGTCCTTTTTAAAGTTATATTAACTATTTACACTTTGAAGAGGCCATGCTTCACTTTCACTTGCTTTTTAAAATGTTCTGCTATCTGGGACCATTTAAAAGTTATAACAATTAAAATTTTGGTGTGACACTGTTAGCGATAAGTATACATCGGCTTGTCCAAGGGATAAAAAGACATGGCCTGCCGACATGATAATAATAAATGGCACTTATACAGCGCTTTATCGTGTAGAAAACAGGCTATATGCGCTTTACAATGGCAGCAGAACAACAGAATAATAATAATATTTAATATGAATACACAGTACGATAAAACATAGTCATAACCATATACCTTACAGTGTAAAAAGATGGAATCTCATCTGTGAGGGAAGAGAGTTCCAGAGATGAAGAGTCGAGAATTCAAAAGATTTCTCAGTGATTTTGCAAGTTATTTTAGGTTTACTAAGAGACTTTTGTCATTATTTGATCTTAGGTTTCTTGTCGGGTATAGATATTCAAAAGGTCTTTGATGCAAATGGGAATGTCACTGTTGAGAGCTTTTAATATTCAATAGTGCATTTCTTATATACAATTATTTTCTCAACAGGTAGCCAGTGCAATTCATGGATGAGAGATGTAGCAGATGCAACTTTGTCTTTCTTCAAAATCAATCTAGCAGTATTATTTTGGACAACTTGAAGACTTCTTAAGTTTTTTTAGATGTATTAGCCATTAAAGCCTTACATATAATCCAATTTTGACAGGACCAGGGAGTTGATTAACAATATTCCTATGTTAATAGGAATAAGATGACGAATTTTACCAATATTCTTTATCTCTATATACATGCATTTGATTAGGTGGTCAGGAATGATGGGAATGATTTTCTCCGATGCTCTCATATTGTTTCATTGAAATGTGTTGATTGACCACTTGTTTATGAGTACTACTAGAGTATGAAGGATAACAAATTGAATGTACATCTGTGCAAGAGGTAAATGAGGCTCAGGTATGCTAAATGGGTTTGAGAGATTTACTTAAGCAAGGCCGTCGTCTCATTGTGCTGTTATCATTTTGATTTAAGCAATTATCCTGGTAACAGTGGTGAATTTTTTAATTTCTTTTTAAATCAGAAAATATAAAAGATTCAGGCTTATATGATCTTGATGGGCTGTGTCTTTGTACCTTAGGAGAGTAAGTACAAGGTTGCCAGGCTATCATGTATTGAATTAGATAAGGGATTGAAGCCGCATTACCCATCGGTTGACATTGAATACAATAACACACCATGTGAAAATACCTATGTTCTTGACTCTATCGTATTTTATACAACAATCATTTAATTTCTTTTTAATTTAAAAGCCTGTCCAATTCTCTTCTCTTCTCCACTATAATAAAGAGCAGTTGGTTTAAACTGAAACACTTTAAACAGACAGATAAATAAAAAATCTTGCCGCTTCAGTTTTGTCCCAGCCCATTTCTTGGCTACATGGCACAATTGCTAAAGGCATAATAGTCCTGCAAATGTACACAATGGATGTCCCTGTCAACAGACCAACTATCCATTGCTTTCTTTCACTCCTGTAAGAATGAGAATAAAAATAGACAAATAAATATTTACTTATTATAAAAGGTTGGACACTGTAAATATGCATAAAATATATATATTCAAATAAATGGGTCAACCATTGCTAAACAGCACTGGTACAAAAGTAGAACAAAGAGATATAAAGGCGCTGCTTTAGTTGACGGTCTGACACTTGACTGACACAACATCTGTTTTAGTTGACGATCTACCACGAAATTGGAGATTGTTATGCGTGAAGTTTGATGATGGCGTAACAGCTTAACATTTATTGCCACATCTCAGCCATGGCTTTAAATTCATCTTCAGCATTATTACTCTTCCGAGTCTATTTCATTGCAGTTTCGAATCACAAAGCTGGCTGTAGATTCTTCTGAATCTCTGAGATGTATCTAGCTTGCTTGTTTCAAAGTTGAATGAAAAACCACGGCAAGCCATTCAAGTTATAGTTTCTCATCGCCAGTCAAATTCTATTCACAACGAAAGCGATGAAGGGAGGGAGAGGCAGGGAGAGACAGGGAGAAAGAGAGAGAGAGAGAGAGAGAGAGAGAGAGAGAGAGAGAGAGAGAGGAAGAGAAAGAGAGAGAGAGAGAGAGAGAGAGAGCATTACATTTAAATACAGAGGAGGAATGGAGGAAAGGAGAACATGAGGGGGGGGGAGGAGAATAAATTGAGTAATATTCCATGTTCAATCTCAACCAATCACAATGCACAGTTAATAAAACAAATGCAGGGATGAGGACAATCCCTGTAAAAAAAAAACCTGAACTTTATCTCCCCCTTAAAAATTTCTAAGTAATATTACGTAAGAGCATTACATTTAAATACATGTACAAGAAATATAAAGAAAAGAGCCGCAATTGAACTCTAAAAAAAAACCCCAATGTTATCAGATATGCCACCTTTTTAGAACCAAAATTCAAGAGAGACTTTTTTTTTTCATTCTGTGCACATTAACACTTACATTTTTGTGACCATGGCCGCACATGGCCGTAAGAGTATTTAAAAACAAAAATTTCGCATCACGATGCAACAACCTGGGACCGCTGACGAGAATACTCGCATTTGGATATTCCCTAAGAAAAGCCAGTTCACCTATTTATAAATCCTATCCATGTTTTTGACTTCCGTTCAGAATAAAAGCTTTGTTAACTTGTCCTACTTTCACTTTCAACCGTCAATGTGCGACTCAGTGCTAGATTGACTTAAAAATGCCTAAAAGACGAACTCTAACGCGATGAGATGAAGTACTTAATGAATTATTATGAACTCAGACAGCGAGGATAGCGATGAGGAAGTGGGGGATAGTTATTCTGATCAAGATTCTGTTGATAATGATCCAGAATTCGTGGCTGAAAATGACCGTGATAGATCAAGTAGTGGTATGTTCCTGATGTCTGTGTGAAATTTCATGTATGTAGGTGTGCTAGAAGCAAGTCTATTTAGATTTTAAGAACACATATATGTACATTTTTCACCTAAAATGGGCGGCGGCCCGGTCCTGGGGTGATGCATGGCCCCTGGGGGCTTGGTCACGTAGGTGTTAAAGAACCCTTGGCTGTTTACAGGGCAATCCGGACAAATTTTTTAAAAATCCTAGCAAAACCCCTGAGATCACCTTCGTTGTGGAGGTGGGTAAATTAATTCAAATCAAGAGAGATCTGTATCATATTGTCAGAGTCCTGTAGTAGTACATTGCTGGACTGGCAAGATAGGGTTTTGGAGTTTGAGTCCTGTGTGGTAACTACCTAAATATCTATGGGTTTATTTTTCAAAGGAATATCAACCCACCCAGTATAGTCTTGCAAACCATTCATCCTCTGATTCTATAATTACTATAAAACATGAGTGAGAATTTCACAGGTGCCATGTGCATGTTGTGCAAGTTACAGATTCCATAGCAGTTATTAAAAAAAGTGAGCCCCCTCTCTCTCCTGATAGGCTCTAGCCAAATAAATACACACACAAAACAAATAAACACCACAAGAACAGACAAAAACAAATGAACCATCTCTTCTTTTCGTTTATCTCCATTTTTTTTAGATTCAAATTCACCTCTTCTCACCAAACATTCTTCATCCTCTTTTATCACAGTCACTTTATTTCCATCATATTTTTTCCTGTTTTCTTACTCCCTTTCTTCCATGGCTCTTTGCTCTGTAGTCCCTTTACTTTCCTCCAGAACATTTTACTACAACTACAATATTCCCTAATGTTCTCTTCAAGTATGCCCCCCTCTCTCTCTCTATCTCAATGATGGCTCACTGCCAAGTGTCCAACGGTCATGTCAATATTTCTTTTTCAGACTCGGCCACAGAGGCTTGTGATCAGTGAGAAGTGAGAGGAGAGGAAATCAGTATCACGGTAGGCTAGCCTACATCGCGGTCAGTTGGTCTGAGTCGGCGAGAGAGAGAGCGAATGAGAGTGTGATCGCAGTCTTTTTCAGTGAGTCAGGACACACTGCGAACAGTATCATTTAACTATTTTCAAGTTCGATACTGCCTAGCGGTGCTAAAGTGCGATTACGCCAAGTTAACTAAGTAAAAGGCCGGCACTCTTTTTGATTTAAGAATTAAACACCACCAAGCCAGTTTTTAGTTATATTCATTTCTGGGTCAAACAGGACATCACATCTTAAGGAGTGACAATTACACTTTCTTCACATGATCACTTTCCTGTGCTTAGGTAGCCGAGTTGGCGTTACAGTTACAGCACATCTCTCAACTAACCAGGTCTATCTCATCATTATCTGGGTAGATCATATCTCCGGAGAACAAAAATCAGAAGATATTGTTAAAATATAGATCGATGTACTATATATTATGCTACCTTCTCGGATCTCAATGTATTGAAGACCTACAAGAAAATTAATTTCACCTGGTCCAAAACCTTTTGCCACCAAGGCTTGATTCCTTCATCAAGATTTTGACATCATCTTTTCGGGAAGCAGCCATTTTGATGGAAACGGTCTGTTTCCATACACGCAGAGACACGTCATAGCCGTGGTGTGCTCCCGTACATAAATTTATGCTAAGTATTATTATTTCTTCTTTTTCTTCGTCTTCTTTTTCCTCTTCTTCTTTTTCTTCTACATACCTGACCTTCACAACTTTTGAGTATTGCTGACAGCATTAATATTTTAATTTAACCCAAAAATACTAATCCTATCTTGACTTTTTAATTCTGATTTTAAGGTCTTCGGCGCTATTACAGAGTTTTATTTATGTTGGCAGTTCTTTCCATAGCCTTACTGTACTAGGGTAACATGATTGAATATGACAATCAATGTTTGAAGATAGAACCATGTATGTTTGATACCTTGATCTGGTTGTTCTTGTATTAAGTTTAAGCTGATCTCGTGGAATAAGAAGTTGGCCATTTATAGCCTTAAAAAAATATTTGTTTAATTATGACTCTATGTTCTTCTACATGTGTCCATTGCAATAGATTCATATTGGTTTTTGGTATTTCCTTTATTGTATGTATAATTAAAAGGTACAAAGTGGGCTGCATTCTCTTGCACTTTCTCAATTTATTGTATGTATGTCTGTTGGTGTGGGTCCCAGACACATCTACCATAATCTGAGACCGGTTTTACTAAAGCTTTGTAGCACTTCTCTTTTACATTTTTAGGACAGTTGTAACGGTTTCTTCTAAGGAAGGCCAAAAGGCCATTTTTTCCTTCTGCATAGTGCTCTATATTTTCTTTCCATTGTAATTTAGTGTCTATTGTATCTGGTAGGTATTTTTCATGCTAGCTATTTTTAATTTTTTGGTTATGTATGTAATAGTCTGAGTTGACTATTTTTACTTTTTGCATACCTTAAATACCTGACATTTATCTCGATGGAACACCATTTTCCACTTGCTCTCCCATTCTTGTAGTGTGTTTAGGTCATTTTGTAATATTTTGCAATCATCCATATTGGTATTTTTTTCTCTATACAATGGCTTTTATCAACGAAAAATCGTAGTTTGGTACCTGGTGAGAGGTTTTTGTCAAAATCATTGATATATACTAAGAAGAATAGAGGGCCTAAGATAGTTCCCTGGGGAACACCTGAAAGCACTGGTTTTGGGATTAGATTCAACACCTTCAACAATTGCCTTTTGATTGTGTTCCAAAAGAAACGATTTGATCCATTCAAGAAGAAAAGTTTGAATATCATACCTATCCAATCTTATCAATAATCAATTGTGATCTAGTCTGTCGAGAGCTTTTAAGAAATCTAGGAAGATAGCATCTGTATGGCTTCTTTGATTTAGACTAGAGAATTGCTGAAATCATTTATTGTTGTAATTAGTTGAGTTTCACAGCTTCAGTTTTTATCTAAATCCTTGTATGGTATCTGTTAGGGTGCTATTTTAATCCAGTTGATCCATTATATTACTATGTAGTATTTGTTCCAATAACTTGCAAGTTACTGAAGTTAGAGAAACAGGCCTGTAATTTTCTGCTCTTGATCGATCTCATGTTTTAAATAATGGGACTATATTTGTACTTTTCCAGTCATTTTGAAGTTAACCTCAGTTTTGAAATACCTGGAATAACAACACATAGATGTCTGCTATTTCACATGCACTTATTTTCAATATTTTCCCAGGTATTTCATCTGCACCTGTTGCTTTATGTTCATTGCTGCTAAGTAGTCATTTTAGAAGGCCTACCCCTGTTCGTGTGACCTTAAATGGATTCATTTCAGGATGTCTTTATTCTGTAGGTATGTTGTCGTTAAATTTTGGTAGTGGATAAGAAAATACAGGAGCAATTTTTTGGTCTTGAATCAAACTATTTTTAGGTCTGAAATAAAATGTAAAAATCCTGGTTTTTCCTTTTGATGTATGTCCAGAGTATGTTGTTATGTTTTCCATCTTCATTTATCATATTCTTTATAATAATCTGCACGCGCTGCTCTGCATGCTTGTTGAGTTTTCCTTTTATTTCTTTATATTTACTTGTTATTCTCTATGAGTTACAGTTTCTCATTTTGAGGAACCATTCTTTCTTTCTGCAAGACGTTTAGTTTCAGTTGTGAACCAAGGTTGCTGGAAACTGCCGAGGTATATTTTGTTGGTACATTTTGGTTCATAGTGACAAGTAGTTTTTCTTTATGATGCTCGTCCACATTTAATTCACATAGAGTCAAGGTTATATCTTTGTAAAAATAATATTTTTGGATAGCAAGGACTTCATTTGATATCTTATGTTGATCATATTTTTCACAATAGTACTATACGTTGTTTTGATTAGTCCTGGGTTGTTTGTAAAGAATAAATCTAATCTATTGCTTCCTCTCGTGGCAGAGTGGACTATTTGGCTCCATTCTAGTTCATGCATTACGCCACTCTTTATCTGGTAAGTTGAAATCTCCTCCTGTCCAAAATAATAATCTCTATCTATTTATCTATTGCTGTCTATCTGTCTGCCTATCTGTCTGTGTTTCTATCTATCTGTCTATATCTACACAGTAAATTAAAACGAAATCTTCAGTTTATAGTTTATCCTTTTATCGATCATTTTCCCTACGATGGCAAACATAACCATTCATTAATCATAAATCATAACCATAGTTCAACATTGCATAATTATAAGCAGTATAATCTAATGATATTCTTATAAGATGAAGATATTAATAGAACAATAAATAAATAAAACGACGGTTGACTACGTGACAGATGGCTATGTGACGGCGACGCGTGGCATAGATTATCTAGGCTACACCGACGTAGTAAGCATACGGTAACGGTTCCACCTTCCTTTGGTACGTACCTGTTTTGGTCCGTTGAGTCCGTTTCAGATTTGTTTTCAATAGTACTCCATGAGTTTCAAGATGGCTGCGCCCTTGTCGCCACACACTCAGGTTTGTAAACTGGTTAAAAAAAATAAATGATACCGCCCACAATTGTGGAGCTAGCTTGAAGAATAATGAAACATAGCCCTGAGATATTTAGAATTTAGGTCCCTGAGATCCAAACAGTATTGGATCGCTAAACCCTTTTAAAGCCGTGACATATTGCCTGCCGGGAACTCTTGTAGCCTAAGTCACTCAATGAGTCATGAACATCTTTGGCTTTGGATTAATTGAAAATTGAACTCATCAATCTAAATGATCATTGATCTACTACGATTTCGCAGGTTCGATTCACAGGAAGAGAACAGTTTCCAAGTGGAGAGCCGGCGTGATTTTTTTAAACATGTGAAATCTAGATTAGATCTAGATCTAGATCAACTGCAATCAGGTTCAGAATATAATTATGAAAATCCATAAAACTAGACTAGAGATGAGAGTCTAGATCTAGTAGTATAGTAGAGCCTAGTATTTTAGTGAATAATCTAGATCTGTTTGTTTATGAAAATGCAACTTTAGCTGACTGAGTATTTAAATTATATTGTTTTATTGAGTATTATGATTATTATTAATGTCAATGGGCACTATTACTATTATTAAATAAAGTTTAGTAAGTTAAGTTCCTCCGGCTTCGACGCCGATACACACTGTGACTTTGTAGACATAGAGGCGGAGCTTATCCCGGTTTCTATTGAGTATAGCAGCGTGAAGTGGAACAGGTGACAAAAATCACCTCCTGGCCAGGACGCTAGTCTGATGTAGGTTTTTACTCCCAAGTTAGGGCTTTACCCATTTGCACCTGGGTAGAGTAGGAAAATATGTGTTACGTGTCATTCCCAAGGAATACAAAGTTGGCCTTGCCACGATTCTAGTCGGGACCTCATGAACCCCAGTCCGGCAGCCCGACCGATTAGCCACTAACACCATTCTTTTCTGGAAAGCATAAAACTAATCCTAACACTATTAAGTAGTTAAGTAATAAAGAATTATGGTCCCTGGCCAGTCATGTGGCTTCAGAAAACATGTAAACAGACAGTTCTTTAACAATAGTACTGACTATTGAGTAGGGAGTTCTTCTAAAGTTCTTGCTTCAGGTAGGTGTGTCATGGTCCAGTACAGTAATTAAATATCAGTAGTCTGGTAGTGAGCAAAAGTCAGTTTAAGAAGTAAACATAACACCTGTTAAGGGGGGGGGGGATGGGAAGCCGCCTCCTGAAGTGATTTTTTTGGTTTTGAGTTGGGGTTTTTAATTTTAGTATATATAGGATATTTTAGTATATATAGGTCAATTTTTCTATTTTTTGGACAATGTTTATAAACATCTAGACTCTAGAAACTTCTAAAAAAAAAAATCATTGTAGAATTTTGTTTATTGATTTTCGTCTGCATTCAACACTATTCAACCCCATTTGATTATTACAAAATTGCATGAAATGAACGTAAACAAAAATATTATAGCTTGGATTTTTGACTTGCAGACCACAATATATATATAGAGATGTAAAAATGAAAAATGTTGTGACTCGGGAATTCTCAGAAGTCCGGAAACTTATTGAATGCAGTGATATGTCACCAGTCATATAATCCAAACTATGTTTATCTGTGGGAAATTAAACATCATTTAATTTTTCTACCCTTCTTCAGGTTTTTCCACCCCTGAAAAATGATTTAATATTGCGAGCAGCAAGAGGAGAACGTACAGAACGAGTTCCAGTATGGATAATGAGACAGGCTGGTCGGTACTTGCCAGGTAAGAAATGACTTATTACTTTTTCCGTTGTGTTTCTGGATCAAGAGATGCGGATAGCGCAGTCAGTGGGTCATCTAACTACCAGTCAAGACGTTGAGTTTGAGTCCCAGTCTGGGCAGATTTTTATGATTTTCTTGTCATCCCAGCTGAAAGGGGTAGCTAGATCTGTTCAGAATTGGAAAAAGAAGAGTCACAGTGGAAAGGAATAGCAAGCGACCGCATTATGCCGTATGCCTGTAAAAATCTGTAGGCTACTCTACTGCTGATTGCCCTACACTCCCCAATGCTTACTTGTACTTGTATTTTATTTTATTTTAATAGCCTCATAGTTCTTATAACCATATTTACACATCTTTGGACACGTTTGTCGATTTCAGTCAATTTCCATTTCCTTACGATCTGTGCATGGTTTTTGTCACCTCTCATTTTTCACATTATACTGGGATGGGGATTTTCCGGGATCTTTGGCACACCTTCATGTTTTTGTGTCTCATTTTTATACACACAAGCACAGGCTGTCTGGGAAAACATAGGGTCTAAGGCTAATGAGGACGAATGTGCCAAACACAGAGAGAGAGAGTCATTACGGTATCATTTATCGCCGTTCAATGGGAGACAAACAGAGGGGAAAAGGAAGGAGAGAGAGAGAAATAGTGAAATTAGTAATACTAGTAAGCCTAGTAATAGGAGTAGTGATACATCTATAGACCTTTAGCATTGCATTCAAGATGTCAAGTTGAATTGTGTGCTTTTTTGTTGTTGTTTTCTAGAATTATGACTCATTTACTATTTTATGATTGGTTTTGCCTTTTTCAAATCGGTTAAAACCTGTACAGACCAGACACATCTGCTCCGTGCTTATAAGCAAGACGCAATCTCTTTTTCTTTCTCTCTCTCTCTCTCTCTCTCTCTCTCTCTCTCTCTCTCTCTCTCTCCTCTCTCTCTCTTTCTCTCTCTCTCTCCCTCTCTCTCTCTCTCTCTCTCTCTCTCTCTTTCTCTCTCTCTCTCTCTCTCTCTCTCTCTCTCTCTCTCTCTCTCTCTCTCTCTCTCTCTCTCTCTCTCTTTCGCACACACACACACACATATGTAAAAATACACACGCTCACATAGGGTCTGCAATACAAGATTACTATACAGCATCCTGATCAACGCAGGCACCTGTAGTATTGTGTTAGTATAATACTACACATGGACTACAATACTACATGAGTATTGATATTTTTTTTCATGGTTGCATGATGTTACTTTAGGGCTAGTCACATATGCTTGAGGGAAAGTTTTTTTGGCTTGATTTGAACTAATGAAGTGAAGCTGCTTTGATTTGAGCTTATTCTATTAATATCCGAGACCCAATTCCAACGTGGGTGGATAGCGGGTTCTACTGATAGGTTCTTCATCTATCTTGCTTTTTTCTCTCACCTAAAATCAATGTATATGTTAGAGGGGTAAAATTCAATAAAACAAATAAGTCCAACTGACATCCACGCCCTTACGAATCACGCCCGTAAAAGGAGATAACTCACACATGTTGACATTTTTTTAAACTACTTTTTTAAAACTTTGATTAGGATTTTTGATTCCAAGTGTGGCAGGTCTGCATCTGTTAGTATTGCATTATAGGGAGTCTCATTGATGAGAGAGGGGGAAGGGGGCATACTTGAAAAGAACATTAAGGAATAATATATTGCAGTTTTAGTAAAATGTTCTGGAGGGAAGTAAAGTGATTGCAAAGTAAAAAGCCATGGAAAATATGATGGAAATTAGTAACTGCGATAAAAGAAGATAAAAAATGTTTGGTGAGAAGAGGTGGATTTGAATGTAAAGAAATGAAGATAAACGAAAATAAGAGATGATTCACTTGTTATCATCTGTTCTTCGGTTGTTTTTTGTGCGTGTATGTGTTTGAGTAATTATATGGCTAGAGCCTATCATGGGAGGGAGGGGGCTTTTTGTTAACTGCTATGGGATCTGTAACTTGCACATGGGACGTGAAATTTTCACTCATGTTTTATAGAATCAGAGGATGAATAGTCTGCAAGACCATAATGGCTTGAATACCCATAGATATATCTAAGGTAGTTACCATACAGGACTCGGAACTCCAGAACTCCACCTTGCCAGTCCAGCAATGTACTACTACAGAACTATGATGATAGTGATACTGATCTCTCTTAAATTTTGATTCTAAAAAGTTGGCATGTGTGATAACATTGTGTTGTTTTTTTTTATATTGTGGCCCTTTTCTTTATATTTTTTGTATACATATTTCTTATGTAATACTATTTTGAAATTTTAGAGGGGCGATAAAGTTCAGGTTTGTTTTTCAGAGCTTGTCCCCATCCCTGATTATAATACCAGTGCATGATGTTAGCTGTCAAACTGGACTGTAATGAGAGATATTAAGACAAAATAGTTATGTAATTGTTGGACATAAGAACAAAATACTGACAAAAATATTTTTCTCTGTAGTGAAAAACTGTAAGTGAATAGAAATGTATTATAAGATGTATTAACGGCATGTTATACATCAGGTGATATCAATTACGATTATTAGATCTGAGTCAGTACTCGATACATAGGTCATGCAGGTAGGCATGAATAAAACTTTTCCGTTTTATAAAACTATTGAAAATGGCGGCTCAAGTGAATAAACATATTCTTCTCAAAAACGGGAAAACAATGAAATTTACCTTAATTAAGCGTCATTTCTATTTTTAAAATTCCTCTTATGAAAATTATCTTTGGAGGATTTAGAATCTACATGCAAACTATGGTTACTCTTAATAGCCTGGCAACAGAGCCCTTTTCACACACAAAAAAGCCAATACAGCAAGATATATGTGTAACCCCATGTTTTCTTATCCAATGCCTTTTTTTCCCTCAGAATACAAGAAGGCAAAAGGTGACAAGAAGTTTTTTGACACCTGTAAAGACCCAGAGCTTGTATGTGAATTAACCCTTCAGGTGAGAGTGATTTCAAAACAAAAAAATTCATTGTCTTAAATTGTCTAAAGACAATTTGGTTGATAGATGAATTCATGAAAATCATGACCTGAAGGTTGAGTGTTTTAAGTTACACTGCAGTGTTTTACCACATGTATCTAGTGAAGGGACTGAAGGATATGGATATTATTATGCCCTGTTTGGGAGGCGAGGTGGTACACTTTCTTGTTTTCTAGAAATTATTATTATTGTTTTCCCTACAAAAAGCACTTTTTTGTTCACTTTCTTTTCCTTTGCTTTTTTGTTGTTGTCAATAATCTGTATCATTTTGATTATTCGAGGGGAGCGGGGGTGTTTTCTTTTTGTTTCTGGGTTTGTCTTTTTCTTTTTGAAATTTTTGTTTGGTGTGTTTTTCTTTTGTCTTTATTATGATTGAATCCAACCGATTTGGGTTATAACTGATGTAATAAAGTAGAGTTATCAGTAGGCTATGTCTGTAATTGGTAAACCGCAAAATTGTTCCACCTCTATTAATACTAATTCTAATACATGTTTTATGACAGCGTTGCAATTTTACATATATGATATTTTTAAAAGATAATTTTGACATGAAGGGTGTTTTGGGATTTGTTTTGTCTTTTTCTCCTGTTGATTGATTGCATTAATAAACAGCTTGGTGAAATAAATCTTGATTTTACCAATATGTTTCAGCCAATAATACGGTACGATTTAGATGCAGCTATCATCTTCTCAGACATTCTGGTCATCCCACTGGCCATGGGTTTAACAGTTGCCAATGATCCTGGAGAGGTAAAACTATATGACATTTCCCTTAAATGTGTAACCTTTTTTTCCTCATGGTATTTAATTTGGCTCTTATGTTATTGGATTTCAAATAGCACCGCATGTCTTTATGAATTAATGAGTTGTTTCTATGATACTGATAGCAAAACTAATATAAATGAATTCTGACTTCTAAAGAATTTAATTGCTTTTTGTCATGTGAAGCAAGTATTGACAGTTATTGAATATTAGCTTAAGCTTTTGTTTCCTTTTGTGTTCTACGTCATTCAATACAATACACTCTTGTTTTTCAGGGACCGGTTTATGCAGATCCCATAACGTGCCCTGAAGATTTGAAGAGACTTTCATCAGATTTTGACATAGTTGCTGAATTAGGCTATGTCTATGAGGCTATTACATTGACTAGATTGAAATTAGAAGGGAAAGTTCCTTTGTTTGGATTCACAGGTGCTCCTGTAAGTACAATATAAGTCCTTTCAACAGCGTTTACATGTATTGATATGCAGAATTGAATTTTCTTGCTTTCTTATTTCTCATTATAAAAGAAGCATGTCTTAAGTGTATGATGGTACAGTTGGCATTGCGTTTCCTGTATGATACATATTAAATTTTATAATGGGATGCAAGGGTTTTATTTATTCATTTTTGTTGTTATCACTGTCATGAACTTTGATTCTTGTTGAACGTCAAGGAACGCTATTCAATTATTTAGACACATGAACATGTATAGTCTGTTTCGTGGCCTGTGCTTATTGTGGGGTAGGGGGGAGCTTTTGTTTAAGTTTTTGATAGTTTGTCTAATAGCAACTATTGTGTTTTGTATTGAAACTTGACAAATATTGACAGAACTTTTGAATATTTTGTTTTTACAGTGGACATTGATGAAGTTTATGATTGAGAATGTCAGCGCTGGTCCCAATCCAAACAAAGCAAGGAAATTTCTGGTGGAACATCCTGATGCAAGCCATCAGTTATTGGGCTTGATTAAAATTGCTCTTGTTAGACATCTGGTCCACCAAATCAAAGCCGGAGCCCAGGTATGTATAGGGTGCCCTGAAGAAAATGACCCTCCGTAAATTTCTACTTCCTGTATGTATAAATAAACAAATAAATTCATTTACACAAAATGTACATATATATCATATGATATATAGAGAGAGGGAGCAAGAGACAGACATATAGATATAAGTATAATTGTAAATAGCTAGACAGAGCTAGCTATATATGTGCACATGTACATGTAAATAAAGACCAAAGGGAAAATAATCTCAGTCCTAAAAAAGTGAAAATGAGAAAATTGTTGATTTTAATTTGAAAGCAACAATTCAGCAAAATCAGAGATAGCTATAAGGAGTTATGCTATTAGTAATAGATGGTAAGTTTGTTGAAGATAATATTTTTCCACTTACTGTCTTAATGGTTCAAATCAGTTACTGAAAACTGATAAATGCATTAAGATCATTATTCCAAACCCCTCAAGTAAAAGTTGTAAGCTTGATTTTTGCTTGATTCACACTGGCCTCAAGTATAAAATAAAACCCCATGATTTCTGACACGCAAACTCAAATATTTATCTGATATGTTAACCAAGGAAAGTTTTCCCTTTGGGAATTATTTTAATTTAACGCTGCAAAAACAATTTTTTTATGTTAGTTTGCATGCATCATGATCAGCATAATGGAAAACACTGCAATCTTTTGCTCCTGAAAATAATCTAAATGAGGTTCATTGCTATCAATGTTTTGAATTAAATTAAGGATAATATGTGAACAGGCACTACAGGACATTCATATTAAAGTAGGCCGGGGAATTGTTTGAACTTTTGTGTTGTAAGAGAGGCTCTCAACTAGGATGCCCTTTTCTCATTTTGATTCATATATGATAACATACTTGCAGTAAGATATTGTCGGAATGCTTGTCAAAAACATGAAAAGATAGACAGTCTTGACAAAACTTGTGATATCTATTTCAAGTGTAATACAGTAGTCTGCACCAAAATACATGGTTGACGGGTGACAATTTTTTTGGAAACATTTTAGCTAACATGTCTTTTGACAGAGTCGAGGCCCACAACCCACTACATGTATTTACATTGCCATTCTTGTTTGAACATAAACTCTGTTGTGTTGTTAGTTGTTTGTTATCGTTTCCGTTTTGTTTGTTGTTACTTGGTTTGAGGATAATTCCCAATTTTAGGCATAACCTCTTCTCATAGAGGATTCATTCTTCTCTCACTGAAGACTACAGGAGGGGATGGCATGGTGGTGACATTCGCCATATAAGGAATATTTAAAAAATTATTGACACTTATGACACACCTGTCATACCGAGTACGATCTCCATGGGTAAAAGTGACACATGACCTTTCTCAACTTTTCACACCGTGATGAAAGAGAGAGCTGATCAGAGTGTCTGTCTGGCGGACCATTGTAAAGCTGATCAGAGTGTCTGTCTGGCAGACCATTGTAAAGCTGATCAGAGTGTCTGTCTGGCGGACCATTGTAAAGCTGATCAGAGTGTCTGTCTGGCGGACCATTGTAAAGCTGATCAGAGTGTCTGTCTGGCGGACCATAGTAAAGCTGATCAGAGTGTCTGTCTGGCGGACCATAGTAAAGCTGATCAGAGTGTCTGTCTGGCGGACCATTGTAAAGCTGATCAGAGTGTCTGTCTGACAGACCATTGTAAAGCTGATCAGAGTGTCTGTCTGGCGGACCATTGTAAAGCTGATCAGAGTGTCTGTCTGGCGGACCATAGTAAAGCTGATCAGAGTGTCTGTCTGACAGACCATTGTAAAGCTGATCAGAGTGTCTGTCTGGCGGACCATAGTAAAGCTGATCAGAGTGTCTGTCTGGCGGACCATTGTAAAGCTGATCAGAGTGTCTGTCTGGCGGACCATAGTAAAGCTGATCAGAGTGTCTGTCTGGCGGACCATTGTAAAGCTGATCAGAGTGTCTGTCTGGCGGACCATAGTAAAGCTGATCAGAGTGTCTGTCTGGCGGACCATAGTAAAGCTGATCAGAGTGTCTGTCTGGCAGACCATTGTAAAGCTGATCAGAGTGTCTGTCTGGCGGACCATTGTAAAGCTGATCAGAGTGTCTGTCTGGCGGACCATTGTAAAGCTGATCAGAGTGTCTGTCTGGCGGACCATTGTCGATGGCTGAGGTGGGGAGGGAACGGGCAGACAAGGATGCTAAGAGCCAAGACAGCCACGACTATGCACTGTCATGCGCATAGTTAACACAGAACTAGATGCCACACACGCACACGTGCGTCAGAGATTTTGTAATTGGGACGAAGCAAAAGATGTTATTGAGTTTATTTTTAAATGCAACAAATTGAAGACGTACTCATAAAAACATGTTGCATTTTGGCGAAGTCGAGCCTGCCATTGTTGCATTTTGAGGGGGTAATTAGCGTTGTAAAATTCGATTGCATTATGGCGAATCGTGCATTTTGGTGGAGACTACTGTAATTAATATAATGAAGCGTGCCTTCTGTCATATTCAATTGAAACATCCTTTTATTTCATTTTTCACAGATTGTTCAAGTGTTTGATTCTTTTGCCGGGAATTGGGTCCTATATTGTTTTCCAGATTTGAACTTCCAGTCTTGAAGCAAATAGCAAAGGAGGTGAAAGAGAAACTTATTGAGGCTGGTGTTGAGCCGGTGCCAATGGCAAGTAACTAGCTGTGTCTGATAGTGTTATCTGATTGAATTCCTTGGAAAGCAAGAGAGACACTAGTAGTAAAGAGTACATTATTGTTAGAGATATTTTAATTAATAGGCTTATACTATAGAGAATAAAAACCTAAAGTACCATAGAGTAGTTAGGGAAATGCTTACTTGTAGATGGTAATGCTTCACAACTATCAAACTTGTTTAGATGTCAGATGATGTTAAACAAATAGTGTTTTTGTGTGTTTAATAAAAAAATAAATTAGTTTCAACCCTAGTACCACCCCAAAACGAAAAGCAACAATTGAAAATGAAAAATGAGCAATGCAGACATACCTCCTTGAACGGTGTCAGAATGGCATATGATCATCAGTTTATTATAAATGTAAATAATCCAACAGTTTCAAAGTATCTATAAGTCTTGAAAATGAGATTAAAAATTGTTTCTCTTAAACAAACAGAAGATGTGCATTCTGAGGAATATAAGCAGGTTTGTGGCCCCCTCTGGCAGTAAAATTGACAGGAGTTAGGAGGATGGGCCGTCTGAGGGTAGTGTCACATCAGCTCAGAAATCGATCCTATAGGATCTCAATCTAGATCTAGTACCTTGTCCTTGATGGTCTCCGCTCACACAGCTTTCATTTTCTGAATCATCACTAAGATGAAGGTTGTATTAGTTGTATTGGAAATCATCCTTTTCATCCCTTTCATCAACGACAAAAAAAATCAATTAAGCCTTTGTAAACTAGCTGTTTTCTTCCATGATTACATGTCAAACGAATATTTGTCGAGTTGAGCCTCTTCAGTAAAGAGTTTCACCCTGTGTCTGTATATTTTTAGCCCACAACTGTACAGCAGAAGCCTTAAGCTTATTTAATCAGCCCTTAATGATTTGTGGGTTAGCATTGTTGCGATTCATTTATTCATACATTAACATGTTTATGATCTTTTTCATTTAATATTCAAATAAACATGAAAATTAGGCAACAGTGACTAAACAACATAAAGAGGAACCAGGTAGTCTCTACACTAAAAATGATTTCCTTTAAGTTTGCCACTGATCATACTTGAAGGTTGACCCTTGAAGTTGTTTATTTTATACATGTATATTGTTATTGCTATTATTATTATAAGATTACTATTATTATTAGCCAGTATTATCAGTGTTATTAGTATTAATATTTTCATTATTTTTTCTCTCTTTATAACACCATTTTACTTCAACAGATAATATTTGCCAAAGACGCCCATTTTGCCATAGAAGACTTATCTAGGTCAGGGTATAATGTTGTTGGCCTAGACTGGGGAGTCAATCCAATACACGCAAGGTGATATGAGATCTCTTATCTTCATGGTGTTTTCATTTCTGTAGACGTTTAGGGCCTTGTATTTAATGACGATGCATGCATTTTTTATCATTTTAACATTCTTTTGTAAGCATTTTCGAAAAGGGAAGGGTTTTTTGTAACTAAACATGTGTATGTACATTTTAATCTCTTTGAGTGTGTTTTTGTGTTCTAAATGGGGGAAAACGAATTTCAAGTTTCACTGGTTTGTTGGGGTTTTTTGTTTTTGTTTTTTAATTTTTGGATTGGTTTTTATTTATTCTTGTTTTGTCAATAGCTCTGTTTTGGTTAGATGATTTTGTGATTCTTTTGCCTTTTTCTTCATCATTAGTTGGTATTTTGGTGGGGGGGGGGGTATTTGCTAGATGTAATTTTGTGTCTATGTGTGAGTCTGTTTTTCATTACTTTAGGTTGAAGAGTTTTTTTGGGGGATTTTTTCCGGGTAACCCCCCCCTGGTATAATCATTCAATAATTATATGTTTTCTTTGTGTTCCGATCCAATTTCAGAAAACTTGGTGCCAACAGTGTGACATTACAGGGTAACATGGATCCTGTTATGATGTTTGCTCCTAAAGTAAGATATTTTATCACTTCGGAGGCTTTCAGAGCGTCATTTGTGTATATATGTGTGTGACATTATCATGTGAAAAATATTTAATAGTTAAGTGAGCAGCTTGATATGGTGTTTGATTCATTACGATTAGAATAAGGCTCAAAGTTAAGATCAAAATAAGGCTCAAAGTTTAGACCAAACCTATATGAAGCCATTAGTAATTCAGTACCTCATTTTTGCTTGATTCAGAAGGACCTGTATTATTATTTACCAATTGTCCATTTCCTTAGACCATCATTCATGTCTCTGCAAATTTGAACACAGTCATTATTGCCAGTAGACTATTCAAAATGAGCTATAGAGGAAAGTGGACAGTCTTGATTCTGAAAAAGGCTACGTCGTGCATTCATCTCAATGTGTGTAAAAATATGTCGATGAAAGAGTTAAAAAGAAAGCAAAAGTTTTGTACAGTGAAAAATATACTTTTTTTTAGCTTGGGTTTCTAGTAGATTCAATAAATCTTGATAACAGTATCTGGATCAGACCATAGGAAGATGATTTCAGGTGGTCATTTATTTTTAGACAATATTTTAAACTTACCTCTTATTAATAGGCCAAGACAAATTATGAGTGTGAATTTGTATTTGAAAAGACAGATGTGTCACTCAAATAGCATTATAACCTTAATTTTGACTTTGAAGCCACAAATCATGTTGGGCAAGATAAAAGGAAGCAATATCTTTTTTCATCTACTGTCATTTTTTTGTCTAGCCGTTTCCCCCATCACATGTGACTGCTAGTTTTGTTTTACTCTTTGGTGTATACATTTCAATGAAAGAAAGAAACTGTCTTTTGAATATCTTCTTACGAGCAACATCAGCACACAATAGGGAACATGTACACTGTATAGAGCTGTTCAGCCATGTGGTTTGCCTTACTGGCCATGATGGGCATCAATACGGGTACATTCACAGCTCAAGCTTCAATGAACCTTTTTCAACAGATTGTCATATCAGTGTCTTCATGAGTGGCTACTCTTAGTCTTGTCCATCTTCTTCTTTCTCCTTTAAAATGTTGGAAAGTGACCTATGTGCAATACCATATTCCTCTGTGAGAACTGCTTTCATCCTAACCATTGCTTCCCAATGCGCCCGATTGCTACTGCTAAAATCCAAACTCGCGCTTTTCAATGCGCCCCGACCATGTCGAAAGTACCAGTGTGTTTTGGAGCTCATTTACGTTGAAACTACAATAAGTTACTTCTTTTGCTTTCAGGAAGTGGAGAGCACATTAAAACGAAAGTACACGTTTACTTGATCTAAATTGCTTCACTGGTTAATTTCTTAAGACAGACAAAATTTCTTGACAAGTACACACGTGTGACCTGCTGTGAAAGGCCATTTTATTTTCTCAAATCCCTGTGAATTGAAGATGTCTAAGGCAGCACAGAGGCAATTGATGTAATTTTTAATAGTGAATCAGACCCTCATGTTGAGTTTGAGAATGATAACAGATTAGATCTAGAACTAGATCAAAATGAAAATTTTTTGGTACTTTAAGGGATTATGTTTAAATTACTGAATAATGCGCTTTTCTTTTTCTCTTATAGTTATAGTCATTTTAAAATTGTTAGATAAACTTTCCCCCATGTCGGAAGAATTGTTTATGTATCATAAATAAATAAAATTGTTTTTACATTTCAGGATGAGATTCGTAAAGCAGTGAAGGAGATGTTGACAAAGTTTGGGACTCAACACTACATAGCCAACCTGGGCCACGGTGTGCTTAAAGACACGGATCCTGATCATCTGGGAGTTTTCATTGAGGCTGTTCATACCATTTCAGAGAACATCAATGCTGTGTCATGATTATGCATAAAGATGGATTCTGAGCCAAGATTTGATTTTTACTAAATCAATTTATCAAAACTTATCTGAGATAAATTTCAAAGTAATCTATTTCTTGCAAAGGCTGGAGGATTCAAACACAAAATGAAACATCGACATATTAACTCAATATTGTTATGCAAATGAGAACAATTTATAAAGATAAACAAGTTTAAAGATTATTTACAAACTTCTGTTTAATTTATTCAGTTCTCATTTTTGGGGTTTTGTTTTTATTTTCACTCCTGATATTAAATTTAAGTTCACAATGTCTACTGTATATATTTTCTTGTTTATTCAGATTTCAAAACTATTATCATTGTATAATCGTTGTGATATTGTTATTCATTGGGTTAGATTCTTAAAAAGTATTTCTGCATGGAACTTATACATTCCTAAGTTCTGGAAAAACATAATAATAATGATCATAATAATCTACTAATGACAGTAGTGTTTTCCATCCATATGTGTGTTTGTCCCTACATCCATTATCTGATCCCAGTAGAGTGTTATAATAGGAAGATTGCATATGTGTGTTTGTCCCTACATCCATTATCAAAAGGATTGTAAATTTAGATCAGTTTTATAATTTTATATCATACTGATCAGTATCAATGGATTGATCTGATCCCCTACTGTTATTCACAATACAACTTTAAAATGTAGAAAAACCTGTACTACTCCTATGAAGGAAATATTATATCTCAAGTTTATTTTGTTCTAAAACATGGGCTGGGGAAGGGGTGGGTGTGAACTGAAAAGAAGACTGATATTTTCTTACAATTTTAGCAATGCATTTTTTAGCTTGTGGTTGTTAAATACAACTAGTAGGTATACCACTACCATTTTGTTTTCCTCCTTTTTTCAAATAGTAAATCTATATATGTGTGTCTCTCAATTTGCAGCTTCCTCTTGATTTACATCATGAGATTACTAGAAGAAAGTAAATGTATTCTTCAATGGTGATGAACATGCCCTATGGTTTTGGTTGTTTTTTCTTCATCTTATTTTCTTCTTTTCTTTACCTATTAGTACTATTTTTATTACAGTTGTTTTGAAGAAAACGATTTTTTCTTTCTTCAGTTTTATCTTTCCACAAACCCATGACAAAGTTACAAACCAAATACAGCATGACATTCTCATCTTTGGTAAATGAAACAGAAGTGAAAAAAAGCAGGATCAGAAACCTATATGGGGAAAAAGTCCTCAGGATTTTTGTTCATGCGTGATCATCTTTTTTGTGAGGCTAGTTTTTCCCCCTCATTAGCGAAGTTTGTTTTTGTTATCTGTATGTCTACGAGTCAAGAGGTAGATATATTTATGTAAACAATTGCATGGTTACTGTGCCTACGGCAAAGATTTTTTTCCTCCTTTGCCAATAGTCTAAAGAAGTTTCAATGTGCGCTGTGGAAAATAACTATGTACTTGAACTTGTTTTTAATATTCTTTTTACTAACATTATTCTTCTTCAGTGATGGTATCTGAATTAAAAATTGGAAAGAAGAGCCACTTATAATGCACATGTATCTCATACTCTTATTGCTCATTTCTATTTATAAATCTTTTTGCTTTTCTTTTTAATTCATATTTTATTCAATGTATTCAATCAGATTTTACTGTTCATTATACAGAATTTTGCCACTGAAAATGTCAAAAGCATAGCCAAAACGAGAAATCTTTGTTGATTATATGATAATGATTTCATTGTAGCCTACTGTTACAGTAAGCGTCAATAGGAAAATAAAAGAAATAAGAAAAGCACCGACTGAAAATTATGAACTCATGTATGAATGAAAGTATGCATCATTTTCTTTTCTCTACTTAATTTCATATACTTACTGACAATTGGTGATTATGGACAACAAACGTAGAAGACCCAGATTACAAACCCATTAAAATACTTTTCTGAAAGCTTATTGTAAACAACATAGAGAGCACTACTTGAGCTGTCTCTCAAATGCTACTTTATTTCTTTACGTACTCAGATTTATTTTCATGTATATTTAATTTCCCCCTTCATCCTTGTTAAAGGAGTAGGGGTTGTTTTAACAGTTTTGGAAGATGGTAGGGTGGTATCACATTCCATAGAGAGTACAGTAAGAGAGGAAAATACACAGACAGACAAGTAGTGACAAAATTAGTTATTGACAGACAGATTAAAAATACATGAAATATGGTAAAGTATTTATAGCTGTTTTTGATATCACTCTTTAAATTGCAATATTATATATCCAATTTCAACAAATTTATATATAGATACATCAGTATTCTCAGTGTCGGCTAATGTCAATAAATAATCACCTGTTCGGAACATATAAAATAATACAAAAGAAGAGTGCTCTTGGTGAGAAAGCAAGTTTCAAGGTACAATTTTTGTTCATTAGAAGTATAGAAGTGAAGTGATAGGTTTTCAGAATTCAAGTGGTTTGTTTTCTATTATCTGACAGTGCGGCTGAATGACAAAGGGTAGCATTATGACATCATATAACCTTTTCATTACAAGGACGTGTTACTACTGTTGCTGTTACCAAAATTAACTCTTCCTTTAATTTCCAAATAAATTATTTTAAACAAAAATCTGTCTGCTTGGTTGTTTCCCTTGTTTCATTGTTTGTCCTATATGACATGTGCCATAAGAAAATGATGTTCATACAACTTAAAGGAATCAAAAGGGGCAAGAGTCCAGTTATTATCCTTAGTATTTATATTGCAGTCAATTTCATAAGCTTAACCTAAATCAGTGGTTCTTAATCTGGGTTCAATCAAACCTCAGGATTCAGTGAGTCAGTCTTAGGAGTTCGGCGGAGGTCAAGACACTGTGTGTGTGTGTGTGTTCGTTCCCTACTGAAGGGTTTGGTGAATGCACGTATGAAACTTGCAGGGATCAGTACCTCCAACAATTGAGTATTATGGTAAAAAAAAAATTTGTTTACATTTTATATTGTATTTCTTGTTAGTTTTACCCTTTTGTATATGATTCCATCAAAGATTTGTCTCACTGAGATTTGTGTCATTTATTATGGATCATCTTTTGATGGTAAGTAAGTAGTCTCAAAACAAAAAAATCAATGAAAATGAACAAGATGATAAACAATAAGTCATATCTGCTCGAATACAACTAGTGAACTAGTGTCATACTCTGTTGTTTTTTTAAGCTATTTGCCTAACATCCAACAGCATATTACTACAGTTTAAGGTCATGTGACACCACTGAATGGACAGTGGATATGTCCATAGCATCAGTAATGTATTCTACAATAATATTGTACACTCTAGAATGTACCTGTGACCTCGTTTTGCTTTCTTTCTTTATCAGATCCCATTCTACCTTTCGGTGTACGAGTTCAAATGCCGAGATGATCTTTCTCCAGGATGCCCTGTCCTGGCATTTTCTGTTTCCTTCCAAAAATGTTAAATTTCTATGTTTCAATGCCTCTTATATCTTCTTCCCACTTTCTCCGGGGTCTGCCTTTTGGGCTTTAGCACTGTAAACTGATTTAGCTATTCTATTGTCATTCATTTTGTTTACATGCCCAAACCATCTCAA
Source organism: Doris montereyensis (assembly GCA_037039925.1). Taxonomy (NCBI): domain Eukaryota; kingdom Metazoa; phylum Mollusca; class Gastropoda; order Nudibranchia; family Dorididae; genus Doris; species Doris montereyensis. The sequence continues at coordinate 662,226 of JAXRKP010000018.1, forward strand.
TTGATTTATTTCAATCTTAATTTGTATGCCATCTGCTTTGGTTTGATCTCTTATTGTTGTGTTGTGTTTCTGATTTTGTCTCTTTTAGTTTTTCCTACTACTCTTCTTAGATATTCCATTTCAGCTGCCTGTACTCTACTGTATTCACTACTGTCCAAGGTCCAGGTTTCGCTGCCATAGAGGAGAGTAGGACAATAAACTGTTGTATACTGCCATTTTGTTTTTTGTTGACAATTCTTGTTTACCTACAAAGACCTGTCCTAGATGGTTATATATTGCACTTGCCTTTTGGATTCTCTGGCTGATTTCTTCTCTTAGTTTTCCCTCTGAGTTAATCATTACTCCTTGGTAATTGTAGTTGTAAACTTGTTCTAAATTCTCCTGCCCAATTTAAGATTTTTTGTTTTAGCTTTCCTAGGTACTAGCATTGTTTTGGTTTTCTTTGCATTTACTCTCATTCCTCTTTTGTTAAATTCATTGTTTATAATGTTGATATTCGACTGAAGGTCACTTTCTGATTTTCCAAACAGAACTAAATCACCAGCAAATGAAAGCATTAATACATTTACAGTGGTGCTTTATGTTTAACGACATCGCAAATAACGTGAGCCTGTAAATAACGAGACTTTTTCAAATCCCCGTTTTTTCCCTTATTAATTCTCTCTTGGAAAAGAGCTGTTTTAACGACACCAAGCTATCCAGAGACCTGGAATAACGAGAACTCGAAAATGGTTATCTGAAATTAAAAATCATAATTTTCAACTAACACACACATTCATCCATACACATATCACAACACGCATTAACGATCAAGCCATAAAGCGGGAGAAGGTAACAAAGAACAAATACCGTACCATACAGTACAATGTACGTAGGCTATACACGTGTGTAGGCCCGCTAGCAGCCAGCACTAGCCAAAGCGTTGTGATTATCGATCAACTCGCACGCAGCGCAGCGGCATAGCAAACTGTACACATGTGTAGTGTAGCCTACTTCATTGGCCTACACCACACCACAGCCACTAGCCAAAGCGTTGTGATCGGTCGACACCTTTTGTTCTTGCGTAGTCATCGTCTTATTTTTTTTTACTTTACTTCTTTTTAATTTTTACACCATGAATTCTCAAAAAAGAAAGGCTAACCATTGAAACGAAAGTTTCCATAATAGAAGAAGTGGAGAAGAAAGAAACTGCATGTACCAATGCAGAGATATGTCGTCGATTTGACATTCTCTCTAGCACTTTGTACACAATTCTAAAGCAAAGGACAAGACAAGATCCTTTCTGCTTACTCAAGCGGAGAGTTTACAAAGGAGTGGAAGAAAATTAGACGGCCCGGGAATAACGAGAGCTCGGGAATAACGACACTTTTTGCTTGGAACGGGGGCTCTCGTTATAACCGAGTTCCACTGTACTGGTTTGAGCTTCCTCCACATACCTACATTCATTTTCTTCATTTTGAGGATGCCCTTGCGACTGAATCCATAAATGAATGTGATAAGCAAAAGAGGGCTTAGGATACAACCCTGTCTTACTCTTATATCTATATTAAATTCTGCAGATACATTTCCAGCTACTCTCACTGCATATATTGGTTTATTGTAAAAACTTTTAATGGCTTCTATTAAATTTTGCTCTACATTGTGTTCTTTTAAGGAATGCCATAGTTCGTCCCTCCTCAGTGTCAAATGCCTTTTTTAAGTCTATAAAACACAGATGCAAGTCAAAGGAATTTTTATATTATTTGTCTAATTGTATATATATATATGTGGTCTTGTACACTTCTTCCTGGTCTAAATCCACTCTGGTGTTCTTCAATCTGATCCTATACTCTTTTCCTTAGTCTCATTTCCAGTATCCTGGCATACACTTTTCCTGGTACGCTAAGTAGTGATATCCCACTATAGTTTGAGCATTCCATAGTTGATCCTTTCTTATGTATTGGTACTACCATTCCCTTTTTCCAGTCGTCTGGCACGTTTTGACTTCCATGCTTGTTGGCATATTGCATGTAGTAGTTTGCCTCTCTCCCATGGTTTTTAGTCATTTCTGGATAAACTTGATCTGCTCCTGGGGCTTTTCTTATAGCTGTTTGGAGTTCTGCCATTGATATATCTACATCTTCAGCTGTCGCCTCTGGATTACTTGTTACTCTTACTAATTGATCTTTACTCCTTGTTTCATATGTTCTGGAGAGAACAGCTTTTGATTTCCTTGATAGCTTTCTTGAAGTCTGTCCAACCTCTTCCCATTTTTCCTGTTTTGCTTTCCTCACTTCCTCTTTGACGATAGTTCTTTTATTCACGTAATCTATCCTATCCTCTGGTATCTTTGTTTGCAAGTTTTTTTTTCTAGGCATCCTTCTTTTCTTTGATCTTAGTCTTGACATTTTCATTCCACCATGCTGTTCTTTTCCTATCTCCTTTAATTTGTTTCCTACCACAGACCTCTTCAGTACAACTGAGGAGTGTTTCTTTATACATTTGCCATTTTTCTTCTATTGTGCTATCATTCAGATCCATCTGCCTTTCACTGATAAATCTTTTTATCCTAGATTTTTTATATATGTATATATTGATTTATTTAGTTCCTCTATTTTGAGTTTAGTACCTTTCTTCTCTTTTGTTTTCTGTTTGTTTTCTTCAGTCAGTAATCTCATTTTGGCAATCACTAGGTGATGATCACTAAATATTTCTGCTCTTCCGTTTACTCCAATGCACTGTAAAAAAGGGAGTTGTTAACTATTATGTAGTCTATCATTGATTTTTCACATGACACATGCTTATTTTGAGGAGGAAAACAGATGAAGTGTGAAAAATACACACCCACAACACGAAGCACAGCCATAAGAACTTTTATAACATAAAGCTAGAGGCAACCATGATGGGAACGATTAGAACATAAGGTTATTGGCAGCCATGGGAACAATTAGAACCTAAGGCTATTGGCAGCCATGGGAACGATTAGAACATAAGGTTAGTTAGTGGCAGCCATGGGAACGTTTAGAAAATAAGGCTAATGGCAGCCATGAGAACGGGGAACGATTAGAACATAAGGCTAATGGCAGCCATGGGAACGATTAGAACATAAGGCGCCATTGGGAACGTTTAGAAAATAAGGCTAATGGCAGCCATGAGAACGGGGAACGATTAGAACATAAGGCTAATGGCAGCCATTGGAACGTTTAAAACATAAGGCTAATGGCAGCCATGAGAACGGGGAACGATTAGAACATAAGGTTATTGGCAGCCATGGGAACAATTAGAACCTAAGGTTATTGGCAGCCATGGGATCGATTAGAACATAAGGTTAGTTAGTGGCAGCCATGGGAACGTTTAGAAAATAAGGCTAATGGCAACCATGAGAATGGGCAACGATTAGAACATAAGGCTAATGGCAGCAATGGGAACGATTAGAACATAAGGCTAATGGCAGCCATGAGAACGGGAATGATTAGAACATAAGGCTAGTGGCAGCCATGGGAACGATTAGAACATAAGGCTAGTGGCAGCCATGGGAACGATTAGAACATAAGGCTAATGGCAGCCATGGGAACGATTAGAACATAAGGTTAGTTAGTGGCAGCCATGGGAACGTTTAGAAAATAAGGCTAATGGCAGCCATGAGAACGGGAACGATCAGAACATAAGGCTAATGGCAGCCATGGGAACGATTAGAACATAAGGCTAGTGGCAGCCATGGGAACGTTTAGAAAATAAGGCTAATGGCAGCCATGGGAACGTTTAGAACAGAAGGCTATTGGCAGCCATGGGAACGTTTAAAACATAAGGCTATTGGCAGCCTTGGAACGTTTAGAACACAAGGCTAGTGGCAGCCATGGGAACATTTAGAACAGAAGGCTATTGGCAGGCATGGGAACGTTTATAGAGCGTAAGGTTAGTGGCAGCCATGGGAACGATTAGAACATGAGTCTATCGGCAGCCGTGGTAACGTTTAGAACATAAGGCTACTGGCAGGCATGGACTGTGTGGGTGAAGAGGGTGACCACTATGGTAAGGATGGTGAGAACAGTTCAGAGTTCATCTCTTTGACCTCTGTTTTTCAGGACTTCAAAGGAAAAGCACTAAATGAAGACATCCTCTCCACCAACTCGGCTCTCTAACTCTTCTAACTTTCATGAAATAATTTTAAAACGTCTTGACAGACAATGACATTATGAATGATATACATGTACAATGTACTGCAACCACAAAATTAATAACAAGCCATTTAAAAACTATTTTATTAATTTATTTCAATATGAAACGGACAGAATACAGCAATTCTCATGATACAATTTCATTCAGATGTCTGGGTGCTGGAAAAAAGTGTGCTTTTATGCATAATGTGTGTTTATGGGAAGATCATCAGGAAATCCCAGAGCCTACAAGTACAAGCGGGGTGAAAAATGTAGACTAGATACTAGATATGACATAAGACTGACACCTAAGTCTTGGTAGTGCTTGGGTAGACAATGAAGGTGGGCATGACAAGAAGACCGACACATTAATTGTCATAGTAGTTTGTTTGCTATAGTATGTTATCTGTTCTCATACATATCTATTTTTGACAAATATATCACCAACTACTAGTACTACACAACAACAAAATCCAATTTGAAGTCAGCAATTAATAGGTATTAAGTTGCATGACAGAGAAAAGGTGCATGTCGACCATGTCTTTACACATTATTATGACACATGTATAGGAAGAGGAATTGATAGAATATGGCACTAGTGCTACTATGACGTGTAGACTAATTTACTATGCTACATATAAAATATAGTTATTCTCAAGCTAAATGAAACAATTTATAAACGCCTTGACTGATACACATGAACAATTTACTGTAACCACAAAATTAAAAACTAGGGTGTGCATGCTGCTCATATGCGTGGATTTTGTGGGGAAAAAACGATGCTGGATATAGTTTGTAGATCTTAATAATCTTATTCCTACCCAAAAAAATAAAGTGTAAGACCTGCTCTAGTTTTGATATAAAAGAGATCTATCCTAGATAATCTAGACTGATGTGTTTATTTCTTTAGTTACAGATCTAGATTCTAGATCTCTATCAATCCCAAGTGCTTTTTAACGGACACGTGGTGAAGCCATGATAACTACTAACTCTGGCTGCAGGGTAGTAGCAACGGAAATCAACATGCATACTGTAAAGTATGCAGAAAAGATTTCGGTAATAGTAATATGGGAGAAAAAGCTTTAAAAAACCGCACAGCATCTCCCAAGCACAGACAATTAAGTAATTTTGAAACAGCAAAGGGTAACAAGTTTACACCATCTTCTGAAAACATATGCATCGGATACCAGCATATCCAATATCAGATAAGCTCCATGGAAACAAGCCGTAACCTTTGTCTCACTGTAATCTCAGTTAACTTTTTAAAATGCTTTTCAGGGAGCATCAAGACCTGAAAGACTGGGTAAATCAGAACATTTAAAAAAATTGATCTAAGCATTCAAAGTGCCGGTATGTCATGTGACACATGGGAACTATAGCATGCTAAAAAAAGCATCAGAATCAGACAGAGAACTGAACACAAAATGGCTCAGGTAAGCATGGAACATGTCTTTCATTTCCTGTAAGTATCGTAAGGATAGGAGTCATTTACAATATACCATACTAGTCTTATAAATACATTCATACCATGACAAAAACGTAAATAAAAAAATAAATAATTTTATCATAATGTCATAAGATTTGTAAAAATGGGAAACTGATAAAACTGGAACAAAATCATTAACATCTTTCACACTCAAATGATTGCACATAAAATGCATATATATTTTTTGTAGCAGGAAGTACCTGTCCAAAAGATGTTAAAGTCGACCAAATCCAAGATTTTCATAAGATGAGTTGTTTTAATGTAGATGTGTTCTTAAAAACATCATGTGATCTGTCTGACAAAATTTGGAGAAACAGCATAATATTTCACTTACTGTTGAAAATAGATAACGTTCATGTTGATTGAAAAAAACCATTAAGGACTTGGGTACCATATTTCTTTTACTGAGGTGTTCATACATATATAATCATTTAAGATTAATTCTTTCAGAGCATTAACAGGGTGGATGGCAAATGATGAAATGAAGGATTTGAAACCTGCAAATATCTTACACGAGGCATCAGACAAACCAACAAAGGCGGAAGCTGTTTGTTTTTTTTATTACGTTCAAAATGTATAATTTTAGTACTGATAATAAATACACGAAAAGAGGAGATAGTCACATCATCGCTGCCATTGCTATCAACTCATAGACAAGCAGCGAGACATGGGTATATCGAAATAGTGATGGATTAGGACATGAAATAATATTAAAGCCCCATAGGGAACAAAGACAAAGACTGACAAAAATCTGTGGGCCTTGACAGAATCCAACCCACAACCTCTGTGCCAGCACTCATCGCCTCGCAATAAAGAGAGTGGACTACCAACCAAAATAAATATGCTTTTCAAAGCACAATTGCACATATAGAGGGTTATCATATCACTACTTAGCGTTCCAGGAAAAGAATATGCCAGGATACTGGAAATGATACTATGGAAAAGAGTAGAAAATCAGATTGAAGAGCATCAGAGTGGATTAAGACCAGGAAGAAGTATACAAGACCACATATTTAGAATTAGACAAATAATAGAAAAATTCCTTGAGAGAAACATGACTTGCACCTGTGTTTTACTGACTTAGAAAAGGCATTTGACACCGTGAGGAGGACGAACTATGGCATTCCTTAAAAGAACACAATGTAGAGCAAAATTTAATAGAAGCCATTAAAAGTTTTTACAATAAACCAACATGTGCAGTGAGAGTAGCTGGAAACATATCTGCAGAATTTGATGTGGATATAGGAGTAAGACAGGGTTGTATCCTGTCCTCTTTTGTTTATCACATTTATGAATTCAGTCGCAAAGGCATCCTCAAAAGTGAAGAAAAAGAAATCTAGGTATGTGAAGGAAGTTCAAACCAGTAAATGTATCAATGCTTTCATTTGCCGGTGATTTAGTTTTGTTTGGAAAATCAGAAAGTGACCTTCAGTCGAATATCAACATTATAAACAATGAACTAAATAAAGAGGAATGAGAATAAATGTAAAAGAAAACCAAAACAATGCTAGTAACTAGGGAAGCTAAAACACAAAATCTTAAACTGGGCAGGGCGTATTTAGAACAAGTTCAAAGCTACAATTACCTAAGAGGAAAACTAAGAAGAGAAATCAGCCAGAGAATCCAAAAGGCAAGTGCAATATATAGACATTTGGAAAGGCATTTGTGGGTAAGCAAGAACTCAACAAAAACCAATACAGTTTATTGTCCTACTCTCCTCTATGGCAGCGAAACTTGAACTTTAGACAGTAGAGAATACAGTAGAGTACAGGCAACTGAAATGAAATATCTAAGAAGAGCAGTAAGAAAAACTAAAAGAGACAAAATCAGAAACACAACAATAAGAGATCAAACCAAAGCAGATGGCATAAAAAATTAAGATAGAAACAAATCAATTGAGATGGTTTGGGCATGTAAACAGAATGAATGACAACAGAATAGCTAAATCAGTATACAGTGTTAAAGCCCAAGGTAAAAGACCAAAAGGCAGACCTCGGAGAAAGTGGGAAGAAGATATAAAAGAGGCACTGAAGCATAGAAATTTAACATTTTTGGAAGGAAACAGAAAATGCCAGGACAGGGCATCCTGGAGAAAGATCATCTCGGGCATCTGAATCCATACACCGAAAGGTAGAATGGGAACTGATAAAGAAAGAAGAAAGAAAGTACAATTGCACATATATATGACATAAGATTTTGTTGGAAGTGCCCTCTCTTTTCATGGGAAGACGATGGTTGGAGATTCAATTCTACTGAAGCCCAAGATTTTTTTCGCCTTTTCCTTTGCATTTGTCTTGTTTTTTGTTCCAACAGGGCTTTAATATTACTTCAAGTCCTTATTCATCACTTTTTGTCATAAAACGTTAAAAACCTTTAAGTAAGAATTAAAGAAATATTTTACGATCATAATTTTACATATTGGGCAAAAAAAAAATGCAGAAGAAAGCATTTGTCTTTCTGGACTCCACCTTTGATTAAGAAGGCATCTGTCTGTTGCTACTATAACGCCTCTAAATGTTACACAGGTTTATGCCTAATAGTAAACTTATGATTGAGTTGTCATGCAAGGTTGTGGCAACCATCGTTTTATGTTACACAACCTAAACTATAACTAAGTGTCACAAGAAACATTGATTATCAGAGACAGCGTTAGTTAAAAATACATAAAAAAGTGGGATATGTTTGCTTTCATGGGACACAAAACCATTAAAAGTAGCAAACGAAGATGAAGTTTCACAAGCTTCAACATGAGAGGAGGGAAGTGTACTTCTTCCAAGTTATGCGAGGAAAAATGTACTTCCCAAACTCTTCACTTGTTTAGCTTTTCATACAATAAATATACATTTATACATGGAGAAAACTGCTTACAGAAACAAATATCTATGTAACAAAAGTTGAACTGAGACATTACCCTGTCTTGATTTTGCCCTTGTAAAGGAAACAATTGATGGATAATCACCAAAACAAAAAAAATTAATAAATAGTAAAAGTTTACACAACCAATGTCAGACTTGTTTATCATTATTTTTCCTTATCTGTGTTTTTTAATCTATAAAACTAATTTGAAGGTCAAAATTACATTCTAGCCCACTCACACTTTTAAGCTGCTCGTTTCATTCTTTAAAATGGGCTGCAGTCCTTTTTTTTATTAGTTATAACATAAACAATTATTTCTTAGAACAAAATATTATATTATTACAAACAAGATCAAAGATGTATTCTCCAATATTGTATAATGTTATTATCATTATTATTATTATTATTATTATTATTATTATTATTATTATATGTATTATCATTATCATCATTATTATTAATATTATTATTCCCCATTCCTAGGTGTGTTTTATTATTTTGTCAAAACTCAAATAAAAATTGTTGAGTCAATACCTTTTGATCCCGTTTTGAATTTTCAAAACCAAATTTGTGAGTAAATCTTTTTTTGATTTTATTTGATTTTACCCACATCCACAACTAAGCAATCTTAGGGTTTTTTGGTGGGATTTTATTTTAAATTTATCATCAATCTCTGATGGGCATCAGTGTCAAAACACCTATCTGGACCAGGATGGTGGGTTTTTACCCGAAAAACTCATGCAAACTTTTCAAACTGCCGGGGCTTGAACCCATGACCTTCTGGTTGAGGGGCTGACACCTTGCCTCAGGATAACCATGTCCCCTCATGAACAGAAAATTGCAAGGCCAGAATTGTACAGTCAAAACACTTTAGCCAATGAAATCAATCACAGCCAAAATATATGTCTGCATTGCACAACAAGAATTAATGCAAAAAGGAGAAAAAAGAAGTCAACAATCAAGCAATCCATAAAGGATCAACAACAAGAAACAACCAGAAAATCTGTCCAGTTTATGTACCCCTGACATTCAAGCCTGTTAAGTCCTTTTCACCCTTTTCCTTTTTAGAGCAAGAAATCAGTTGTTTTTCCTCATTCTGAACAGCATCTTTTTGCTTTGAATTTTGAACCTCTGGAACTTCATTAATTAAAGTCACCAGTAACTAGTTCTACATAGTTTTCTTCGCAGTCACTATCTTGGAGATCGATAAAATTCTCTATCGAATGGTCCTGGTAAGAACAGACACCCTCTAATATATAATCTGACTCTGAGCTAGTAACCTCTTGCTTCGTTTCTTCTGCAGTAGAGGAAAGAGGCATATAAACATGGGTAACATTTTTCTTTTCTTGAAATGAATCATTGCTATCTTTGCTTTTTTCCAAGTGTAGCTCTTGCACCCCAGCAGTTTGATCCGATGCAGTTGCAGAATCGGAGCTGCCTTTCTGCTCTTGCGCCTCCTTTGCTATGGAATGAGGAGATGTAGCGGCATCAGCAACATTTTGTCTCCTGTTTGTGACTTAGATTTGATTTCAGCTGTGGGTGTCTTTGTCCTACTTCTTTTTACTATGATCCTCTGATTTCCTTGCTGTGGCAAGCTCATGCGCTCTTCAAGTGGTAAAGCATCTCCTTGACCTTGCTCTTCTATTGGTTTGTGCACAACGATCTGTTCGGCAGGAAGTGCCTGAGGACAATCATACAATATCTAAGATTTAAGTCTAAAGGCTACCTCAACATTTAATCAGACATTCAGTATACATGTCACGGTATAAGTTTCAAGTCCATTCAAAATTTTCTTTCATTGACATTATTGTTTGAAGACAGAAGTAAAAAGTATTTGTTTTGTTGAAACACTTTGGCTTAGTTTAGCAAAAAAAAACCCAAAGAAGACTGTAAACACAATGGAGCTTCTGAAATAATTATCCACTGTTATACTTATATAATACCGTGGAACCTCTCTAATCGAGAACTCTCGGTGGATTGTAAAATCATTCCGATTTGCCAGGTTTCTTGATTTCCCGGGGACCTAGCAGTTTGAGATACCTAAGTCCTTCTGTGAGTGGTAAAATGCAGAACTAAACAAACAAGTAGCCACAGGACCAGTTGATCAAAACAAAGATGGCATTCATCAGAGATGTTACTGACACTCACAGTCGATCTTCGTTGGATGATTGATAGATAAGATACGAAATCAAGAAGGCATGGTGAATCGTTAAATCTCTTCGCGTGTCCACCCTTGTGATTGGTGGGTTAGGTGGGCAATAAAAGACTATGACAGTGCATAAGTCTGCTTTCTAAATACCACTGGACTGTATTGTTTGGTGGACGAGCAAGAACCGGCTGGATGCCTGCTTTCACAACTTTGTAATGGACATCTAGTGTGTCTGGCTTACGGTCGCCGTGAACTGGTACTTGCGATATCGTGTACGTATTATGCAATGTATAACACATGTAGCACTAATGCATTTGTAATAATCAATGTTTTGCTAACACGGAAACCAAATTGGGATAAAAAAATGAATGTTAGAATAAATAAATATGGGGAAAATTGTCCAGATAAGACAGGGGACCTTCCCTGTTTAGAGAGGTAAAATATATTTTAAAAATTCCGTTCCCTGAGATTTCTTCCCGATTGGCCGAGTTTCCCGATTAGAGACGTTCCACTGTACATGTATATTATGCTCAAGAACAATCTACAATGACATTAAGTTAAAAAATAACAACAACACGTTATTTCCATGCCCAAAGGCCCACAGAGCAGGACTGTCTCTTGCTTTTTCAAGCAGTATGAACTCGCTCACTGCCATTACCGACACATATTGGGTTCTGTCGAAAGACAGATGGCAAACCTGACACCCATCAGTATTGACTTTCGTATTTATAATATTTCCACTAGTTCCTGATACCTTTCGGCATTGGCATTTCTCACATGTGTAGTCGAATCACTTGTACACAAGGTAAAAGTATTATCGGGTAGTAAGTCCTTTGCTGGATATTGAAAATAGATAATTTTTGGTAGTCAATTTTTTGGCCCCAAAAACAAAAAACTGTTTTAAACATATGAATTAGCTCTACATCTTCAAGTGAATCTGATTCTGAATCATCAGATACTAATCTTATGATGCTAGATCATCTAGAAAGACGTCAAACACTAGATATATGTCTTCATCTAAATCTACTACCGAAATAATTTATGAAAGATGTGTCGTTCAACTAAAAAGTTTCTGTTTTTAGTATTTAAATTTTTTTCTCTCAAAATCAATGAAACTTTACATACAGAAACTAATTCACGAGGGCCGTGCTCAGTTGTGCTTTACAAAGGCCTTGACACATATCAAAATATAAAATAGAGTATATAATATCTTACATAATATGATAATCAATATCTGTGATTACTATAAAATCATGGGATCTGCATACCTGAAGTATGTTGCAATTAAAATTGACAGTACCTAAATGACGATAGGTGCCAATTACAAGATGGCCCTACCTACACACTTAAAAATAAAATAAAAATGATAACATAAAAAAATTATTAAAATTGCAGGAGCCAACCACCCACATCCCATGATACATTTAAATGTCAGTTTTAAAAGTCTATGTATAGTTATAAAAGTATATAGTTAAAGAAATATCAAATCTAAAGAATGTAAGAATAATTGTATATATATATCACAGTGTTTAAGATATCATACATCAATAAAACACTGAACCCTTTACGGGTTTCAGAAAAAGGCCAAGAAGTTAAATATGTGTCAAAGTTGGACTGAACAACTTCTGTTTTAAGCGATTATTTGAAGGAAGGAAGGGTTGCTCAATTTTTAATTTTAACTGACAAAAAGAATTCCATATAGCTGGGCCTGAAAAAGGTAAAAGAATGTTTGAGAAATTTGGTCTTAGGGACACTTCTTCTCAGTTGCAAAGATTGTGATGGTCTAAGAGGACGATTGGGGTGGTGAACTTTAAGGAGACATTTTAGATAGTCAGGGGCAGTGTCATGAATGCAGTTGAATGTAAGACATACTATGTTATATACGATTATCTTCTCTGTGGGAAGTCAATGTAGAAAGCACAAAACGGGAGTGATGTGTTCAGACTTTTGGTCTTAGTTATAAGTCTTGCTGCTTCATTTTGTAATAATTGTAACCGATGGCAACTTATAGAGAAAAGAATTCCAGTAGTCAAGACGACTTGTGACAAGGGTGTGGACAAGCATTTTGCATGTTTCTTCGTCTAACAGATTTTGAATACGAGAGATGCTTTTAAGGACATAATTGATTGTTTGACAAAATTTAGTAATGCAAAAATGCAGGTGTAAAAATTCATCACAATAGAAACTGAGATTTTTGACGCTATGGCTGTTACATAAAGTCGTGTTGTTTATGACTAGCTCATTGAAGATTATTTTTTCTAAATGTTATCAATTCTGTTTTGTCATCGTTAAATTTCAATTTTGTTTTCTGTCATCCAGGTCCTGATGTCTAGCACACAGTTGATGATGGCCGTTTCTAAAGTGATTGTTCACGCGGAGTGGGGTGTAAAATTGCGTGTCGTCAGCATAAAAATGATGATCAATATCATGGGATACGATGATGTCACTGAGAGGTGCAGTGTATAGCAGTATAGTGTAAAGAAAAATGAACCAATGACTCATTCCTGTGGTACGCCAAATTGGACATTCGCTGCTGATGAAGGGCTGCAATTTATGATGACTCGCTGGGTGCGGTCGGCAAGACAACTCACAAACCACTTCACAACAATGCCAGTGATGCCGAAAAACTGCTGCATTCTAACAAAGAGTGTTTTGATTATGTCATTGTGGACACGGATTAGCATAGTTTCAGTGCTGTGGCCTCGCCTGTTTGCTGTTTGAAAAAGAGGGCACAGGTTGTAGTTCATGTTGTGGTTGGTAAGTCTTAGCAATGATCTTGAAAATGAAATCTATCATGGCTTTACCTACAATTATACCTAACATCCATTCGTGCATGGGTGGAGTGATGCGAGGAGATAGAATAAACACGTGGTTTTTTTGGTTTTGGCAACCAGCTTCAAACGTCACACATTTAAGTTTTGTCTCCTTTAGTGGAATTGCATTTCTTGTTGTTTATCATACAATCACTCGTTTTTTTATTCCCCCTAACTTAGACATATCAATTTGCTTCCACAGCTGTATCTAAACAAAAACACCTGAGCGACTTATAAAACTAGACAGAAATCCCCACATTAGATTTTGAAATAGCATTTGTCTATTCATCTAATATTTCTATCCATTGTAAAGCGTTTAAAAAAAAAGAAAACTGCAAAGCGACATTACCATAGCATTACCTACCTTGGGTTGAGGAGGTCGTTCAATTGAGAGAATAAAAGGTATTCTTATTGTGTATCCGAATGACATGAAAGGTATCAAGATGACTAGAACAAACATAGCTGTCAGCAGAAACGCTGTAAACTGAAGAGGCAAGTCCTTGAAAAGACCAGTAATAAAACCCTTTATTCCCTCTCCAATGATTTTCAATGGTGACACAAACGTCTTGACGGTAGCTACAGCCATTGCCTGTGAATATGTGGAAACAAGACAATAACCTTTAGAAAATGTATGTTTGAGTTTAATAACAATTTACGATTTTATGGAAAAAAAATGTACATAAAAATTTTTTTAAACTCCTGACTACAGAGGCGTTGTAGCTGAACAGTAGTGTTGTGAGCTTGTACTCGCGACGACACTGGTTCAAGCCCAACGGCTGGCACAGGTGGGAGTTTTTTCCACAACATTGTGCTCTTAGGAAAGGTACTTCACTCTACTATCCTCTCCTGATAGGTGTAAATGAGTACCCAGCTATAGGTAGAGAAAGATCTTACCAGAATGTTAGTATGAAAAGCCTAACAGGCTTGTGTGCTGTATGCTCCCGGGAGTTGAGAAGGACTTTGAATGAAATGGTCTGCTGGGGGATAAATGATGTACAGTTGATAAGCATGCACCTGTGTGGGGATATGGACTATAAATCTATGTTTTACCATAGAATCACACTAAATTGATGATTGCAGTCATTTGTCTGTCTGTCTGTCTGTGTCTCTCTCTCCTTGAATATTAATCATAATACAATTGAAAGAAATCATTAGCAGTTTTTATAAGTAATCATTTACAAACAGGATGCATGAAATCAGACCTGGGACACATCTGTGGTTTTCCAAAAACAGCATAATAATAATAATAATAATAATAATAATAATAATAATAATAATAATAATAATAATGATAATGATAATAATAATAATAATAATAATAATAATAATAATAATAATAATAATAATAATAATAATAATATATTAGTTCATCAGGAGTGCTTTAACATTATTCATACTCTCATTTCTTGAGGTGTCCAAGGTACCTTAGCTCATTTTTTCTTTTTCTTACAAACTTTTCTAATGCCCCCACTCCCACCATAAGTTTCTCTTGAATGAGACTGACTCGTTCCATGCTCGGTCTGTGAAATTTTCAATATTCTGCAACAGCATTTCATTTCAAGCGCATGAACTGCCCTTATCATCATCACCGTAATAGGAAAGCATGGGGGCTACCAGCTCGGAAAAAACACTTGGAGGCTCACATTTGGAAATACGTTTGTTCTAAAAAATTCAACTTTGTCCCCACATCCTCTCTATTCCAAAGATATTTCACTTCTGTGCTATTCTAAGCTAATACACAATACATGGTCCCAGATATTTGTAGTAACTGACATCTATTTGAAGATCTTATTTCTCTGTTGCTCAGTCCGATTGCTCAGTCCAATTGCTCGGTCCGATTGCTCAGTCTGATTGCTCAGTCCGATTGCTCAGTCCAATTGCTAAGTCTGATTGCTCAGTCCGATTTCATGTTACTGTTGTCTTATTCAACTTGTATTCTGAAGCCAGCATGAGATAAGAAATGTAAAAAGAAGATAGAAGAAGATGGGGACAATAAACAATTTGAGGAGCTAAACATCCTCCATAGACATAAACTAAGAGATATCTGGTGCGTAAACGGTCTTACCATGGCACTCAGTCAAGGGCCCTTTTAATTCGAGTACAACGGTAAGAAAGCAACACATTGGAGACAAACATTTTAGATTTCACACAAAAGAAACATTTCAGTCCATAAAATTCTTCAGGTAAACAAGCAACAAAAAAACCCCCCCATAAACAACAAAATGCACACTGAATGACTTACTTCTAGGGGTGACACCTGAGCGACAGGGTTTACAAACAGAGCCTCAAAATATTCTCTGCAATTCTCATCCTGAAAGGTCACGGAAGAGCTTACATAGTAGCTGAAACGTTGCCACATGCTGAGCGTTTCGTACTGAGGACATTCAACTGCAATGGAATCCCTCAGCTGGCGTTCTCGATCTGCCACCTTTTTCTGGATACAGAATGTGAAATCATAGTGAGAATCAGTCTTCACTTATCGCCTCTGCGTAGAGAATTTAACAAGATAAAGTTGACAAAAGTCATGACATGGACCCACAGAAGTTTGAAAGGAAATCCATGAAAAATAAACCAATATCTTAAGTCTCTCCCACATTATTCATGCAGTAATTCCCATTTTTCAACACATTTTCATTGACCAATATATATATTAAAGATAATATTGTTGATGTCATTCTTGCTCTGCAAAAATGTCAATGTGCAAAAGAACCATAAAACTGTAGTCCTGAACAAAAATCTATACATACAAGACTCTGACAGAGACTTCATATTTTGTGAAAGAATATTTGACGATGTGCAAAAAAACCTATAAAACTGTATAAATCCTGAACAAAAATCTATACATACAGACAAAAACATGAATACTCAACTGTGCGTAATTGATTGAATTACCTGATACATTTCAACCATGTAAAAGCAACACTGACAACAAGGCGGCCAGTATCGCAAACCAAACTTTTGAACTTGTCAGTCAGAATGCTTAACAAAGCTTTTAATATCAAGAAGAATATCAGCAAGGTAATTACAATCTGAAAGAACATAAAATTATTTTGACTAGAAAGGACGATGAAGTCCTGACACCAAAAGCTACATTTTAAATTAAAATTTTTAATTCAATATTGTAAAAATTTGATGAACTGCAAAGGCACATTGTGTAGCAATAATCATAAAACAATCATGGTACACTCGAATACCAAATAAAGCCATTTTATTAGAGTAAGATAGACAGTTTTGTTTTTGTTTCCCTCTATTCCTATCCTTGTGCGCGCGTTTGCATACACATCAACGTGCAACGCTGGCTTCAACCTCTTATGTCATTCAGCAATGGGTCAAATCAACGTATGGTGTTCCCGAAAGCCAATCGAAACAACTAATGTTGCCACATTGGCGATTAGCTGCCACTAGAGGGGTTTTCAGCACCATCTTCTCAGTCAGTGTTACTAGTGTTAAGGTAATTTACGTCAAAATTATACCCTGCCAACAAAATATTTTGCAACAAAAAAGATATACGTCATATGAAAATTATTTTTGCCATAAACTTGTAGATGAATGAGCATTTTACCTGAATATGCGAAGAAGAGAAAGTCAACATTTTGCCCCCCCCCCCCCCCTCCCAAACAGATGTAAAAATATTTTAAAACTGACGTCATTCTATTAACATTGACAAGAGGAACCTGTATGCCAAATATTACATAAATCGAGTAAAGAAATGAAAAGAAATTATAATAACATAAATCAATCGCTTCAGACGGGTTGCCCTTTTTGTAGCAGCCCCCTTACTCTTTCGGCAGTCTTTGGCATTGTTACTAATGTAAAGAGGATTGTAAATCTAGGTTTAGATATGCATAGCTGTGAAAGCAGACGTCAAAATGATCCGTTTTTTCTTTTCCCTCTATTCCTATACTTGTGCGTGTGTTTGCATACACATCAACGCGCAACGCTGGCCTCCGCCTCTTATGTCATTCAGTGACGGGCCAAATCGGCGTATGGTGTTCCAGAAAGCCAAAGCGAAACAACCGGGGTTGCTACATTGGTGATTAGATGCCACATTGGCGATCAGCTGCCAATAAAGGGGATTTCAGCGCATTCATCTCAGTCAGTATTAGGGTAATTTAAGTCAAAATTTTTACTGTTTTTACCTACCCTTGCGTACAAAATATTTTGTAACAAAAAACAAAAAAAAGTCATATGGACATTTTTTTGCCATTAACTTGTAGATAAATGGTCGTTTTATCCGAATATGCAAAGAACAGAAAATCAACTTGCCGATCCAGGTGTGTCCCCCCCCCATTCTTTAAGGATCTACAGTGTCACACAAATTATGTACTTTCACAATTTGGAAGCAGTCATGAAATGGTATTCATCTTTTCAATTCTCATTTGTCCCTTTTCCTGTCACAAAACAATTCGGCTGTCTTCTTGCATTATTTCTCCTTTAGTATTCTTAATTTGTCGTATAGGGCATGCTTTGGTCTTTCTCATGCTCTTCATTGCTCCCCAGAACAGCTTTTCTTTCTTGATAGCTTTCTTGAAGTCCTTGTCCAAACTCTTCCCATTGTTCCTGTTTTCCTTTCCTCACTTCCTCTTTGGCGATAGTTCTTTCATTCAGGTAATCTATCATATCCTCTGGTCTCCTTGCTTGAAAGTTTTTGTTCTAGGCATCCTTCTTTTCTTTAATCTTAGTCTTGACATTTTCATTCCACCATGCTGTTCTTTTCCTATCTCCTTTAATTTATTTCCTACCACAGACCTCTTCAGTACGACTGAGGAGTGTTTCTTTATACATTTACCACTTTTCTTCTATTGTGCTATCATTCAGATCCATCTGCCTTTCACTGATAAATCTTTTTATCCTAGAATGGTACATCTGTTTTACTTTTGGTTTTATAAGTTCTTCTATTTTGAGTTTAGTACCTTTCTTCTCTTTCTTTTTCTGCTTGCTTTCTTCAGTCAGTAATGTCATTTCGGCATTCACTAGGTGATGATCCAGCATGGTGTGGGGGCTTGCATGCCTCTATGACCCTTAGGGCTATGCCAGCAGGAGCAAAAAGATGAACTTTATTTATTAATTTTTTTTATCTGATTTGATTTACCAATATCTACAACTAAGGTGATCTCTGGGTTTTTGGTAGGATTTTAAATTTTGCCTGGACTGCCTTGTAAACAGCCAAAGTGCACGTGCACAGAGTGTTATGCTCTGCATATGTGACCTCCTTATATCGTTCGTCTCCGACGGGACTAGGTGTCGATCCACCTACCTGGACCAGGGGTAAATTTTGCTAAAAGAAAATTGAGAAAATTTGTCAACCGTTGGCTCAAACCTTGAGAGAGCCCGACACCATGCCTCTGAACTCCCCCCCCCAGGCTAGATAGGCTGAAGGGTAGAGGCTAAACTAATGTAGACCAACTCACCCAGAAACTAAATGGGTTTGCGTAGGGCTAATAACTCTTCCTAGAAAAATACTGTTGTTACAGAAACATTGATGACACTAAATCAGAACATCCGCCTGGGTTGCCGGAGAAGGGTCAATGAAAGCCAGAGGAAGCTACCAAGACTGACCCCAGGGAAAACAACAAAAATCTGGAACTCAGAACAATGTAAGAAGATTCATCCAGATGCAATGAAAGCCAAGATAGGAAGCTGCAAGACTGACCCCAGGGAAAACAACAAAAATCTGGAACATCAGAACAATGTAAGAAGATTCATCCAGATAGCAAGAGAGATGAAGACCTACAAGATAGGAGTCCTAGGACTGAGTGAAACAAGGTGACTACAGACAGGCCAGCTGAGACTATCATAAGGAGAGTTGCTGCTATACTGTAGACACACAGAAGACGGAGCCCACCACATTGAGGGCGTGGCCCTGATGCTGATAGCAGAGGCGCAGTGAACACTCATCGGCTGGGAATCTGTCAACTCCCGCATCATCACAGCCAAATTCACCACCATAAAGAACATCAAAATGAACATCATCCAATGCTACGCTCCCACAAATAATGCAGAGGAAGAAAAGAAAGATGATTTCTACCAGCAACTACGATCTGTGCCGGACAGGTGAGGGATTAAAGATATCACCATACTTATGGAGACTTCAACACAAAGATAGGATCAGACAACACAGGCTACAAAGACATCATGGGGACGCATTGACTTGGACAGATGAATGAGAATGGACAGCGCTTTGCAGGCATACGCGCTTTGAACCAGATGGTGATAGGAGGCAGATGCTCAGGAACAAAAAAGTACAGAGGAAATTTTAGATCAACCTTACCAACAGATTCCAGATACTTGAAGAATTGTTTGTGAAGAAGATGCAGACATTGAAAACCATTGACAACATACTAAGAAAATTTGGCATGACACATGCAAAGAGGTACTTGGGACGAAGAAGACAGAATATAAAGAGTGGATTTCTACAGACACAATTCAGAAGCTGAACGCAAGAAAAGAAAAAGAAAGCCACACTAAATATGAGCTGGACAAGATCAGGCAAAGCACAAGCACAGGAAAATTACACCAAGGCGGACAAGGAAGTGAAGAAAAGCGTTAAAAAAAACAAAAGCTACTTCATCTATAGACTTTCTAAACAAGCAGAGGATGTTGTAGGACAGGGCAACATCAGAGAGCTCTACAGCACCACTAAAAAAGCTAGCAGGAAAGTTCCAACAGACTGACAAGCCAGTGAATGACAAAAATGGAAAGACCCCCACAACAACAGAAGAACAGCTGAAAAGCTACTGAACCGCCCTGCTTCAGAGCAAGAACCGGATATATCACCAGCTGAGACAGAACTACCAATCAACTGCTAGACACAATCGAAAGCAGAGATCAGAAAAGTCATTCTGACGCTAAATATCAGGAAGGCAGCAGGTCCTGATGAGATCCCGGCAGAAGCCATTAAAACAGATATGGGAACAGCTGTCAACTTACAACACAACCTCTTCGGCAAGATATGGAATGAAGAGGAGATCCCAGCTGAGTGGGGAAAAGGCATCACGGTCAAGTTGCCGAAGAAAGGAGATCTTACCAACTGCAGCAATTATAGAGGGATTATGCTCCTGTCTGTGCCAGGAAGGTTCTCAACAGAGTCTTACTCTTATTGGAGAGGATGAAGGAGCCAGTTGACCCGAAACTGAGAGACCAGCAGGCAGGCTATACCGACCAGATTGCCTGTCTGAGGATAATCATTGAGCAGTCCTTGGAATGGAGCTCCACCTTTTTACATCAACTTCATTGACTATGAAAAGGACTTCGACAGCGTAGATAGAGACACACTCTGGAAACTACTCAGACATTATGGAATTCCAGAGAAGATTATATCCCTCACCCGGTGCAATTATCAGGATATAACCTGTGGGGCTGTCGATGCAGGCCATTTGTCAGACAGTTTTGATGTGAAGACTGAAGAAAAAAGGTGTTGGCTATTTTCATGTTATTCTTTAGGTGAAAGTCTATTAGTCTCTCTCCATTTGGAGAAGTTGTTGTCTCTCCTTCTTTACCTATTAGTCCTCTTAATGTTTCCACATTGTTGCCTACTCTAACGTTTAAATCTCCTCAAACTATAAGTTCCATGTTTGAGTTTGAGATTCTCTGCAGCTATTGTGTAAATTGTTTTCGAAGATATCTTTTTCTTCTTTGGTGGCGTCTTTGTTTGGTCCATAAGCAATTACCAATTTAATTTCTCCTCCTTTTGGTTTTAATATTTACCTCGAATAGCCACGGGCATATAAATTTCCAACTTCCTTGTAGCCTTTCATGCCTTTTTTTATGCATTAGGACGCCTACTCCTGCTCTAGCTCTATCTTTGACATCTACTCCTGAGAAGATTAAAGTATGATTTGGTTCTACATTTTCTATTCCTTGTCCTTTTTTCTTTATTTCTGTAATGGCCAAAAAGTCTACTTTGAATTTTTCCATTTCTTCAGCTAATTCTCTTTTCCATTAATTGCCCAAATATACCATGTCCCAAAAATGATAGTCCATGTTTGTTTCCAAGTTCGTCTTCAAAAGTTCAAGCCGGTCATATCATATTTAGCCCCTTGATTCAGTGGGTTTTGGATAAGCAGGTGATTAGCCCACTGTACCCTAGGTAGATGGTGGGGCTGCAACCTTGAGGTCCCCTACAGGGCCTTGTTATTTTCTGTCAGGGTTAACTTCCTTAGCCTTTGGTCGCCCAAGACCAGTCTGTAAGACAGCAGTTTGTTATTTTCTGTCTTAGCCTTTGGTCACCCAAGACCAGCCTGCAAGGCAGCAGGTTGTTATTTTCTGTAGCTTTTGGTCAACCAAGACCGGCCTGCAAGGCAGCAGGTTGTTTTCTATCAGGGTTACCTCCCTTAGCATTTGGTCGGTCAAGATCCGCTTGCAAGGCAGCAGCAGACTCATGGAGGGCAGACCGCCTTATCCCCGTACAAGTGCTTACTTGTCCACTGCCCAGCATATCCAATGTACTGTAATAAAATATGACCAGTCTTCTCTTCTTAACTCTATCCACTGTACCACACAGCTTTTGTCCCATTTGATCACCGGTTTGTCACTAGGCAACTAGAATTGAGCAGACTCCACCCACAGCTCATTCCATGTTGTCATAAGTTGCACAGAATTATTTGGTGTTTTTAATTGACCTGGCACGCATCGCCATCGAGACAGTTTTATTGCTCGCTCGTCTTGCATTGGCCGCATCCGTTGTGCCTTTAGGTGTTCGTGGCAAGCAATGGTCAACCTGTCTGCGTGCTCCCCACCCAAGTGTTAAAGAAATTAATGGTTTCCACATGTCCCTATTTCTCACATTCAATTTTATGTAAAAATGAGCACTCTTTTAAAATAAATGGTCTGGTTATGAATCTTTATCATTATCTGTCCATTGTCTTAATTTCTCGATGAACTCCCTCGGTGATCACCCCAAATTTTTGCCCCTACCGATTTTACCATAAATGCATGTGTCGCCTAAATGACCGTTTTCTCTGCTCCTCAAGCCTTAGACATTAAGTACTGTAATCATAATAATAATGATAATAATAATAATAATAATAATAATATAATAATAATAATACTAATAATAATAATAACAACAATAACACTAACAATAATAATAAAAAATAATAATGTTGAACATTTCTATAGCGCCATATCTCACCGCTAGGCACTTTGCGGAAGCAGATTTCAAATGAAATAGTATAAATTGCTAAAAGCATTAAATCAAAAGACGATGTATTATGCATGCATCTACACACTCAAATATAGACAATATACATTAAATCATTTTTAAATCTACACATAACCATGCATACATTGATATCTAATTTGGCCAGTATAGATCATTACTATCAAAAGGACCGGTACTGATTTATTCATTCTTGTCACCAGTCTACTTACAAGAGAGAGGACAGAGCGTGACAAGCCAAGATTATTTTCTAGCCAAAAGACAGGACCGTTCACAGGTACAGCTGAGGCTGCATGAATTAGATTACTCAATTTCTCATGAGCAGCATGAAGAGCAGTATGGTCACCTTCTCCAAATTGTCGTAGAACTGAAAGGTCATGTTGTGTGGCCTTCACCCTCAAACAGAACTCTACGGGATAGTATGAATCATCAACCTGAAATCAATTTCACACACAAATTTTAACGAAATCAGTGATTTCATTGCACACGAAAATTATGAGTGAAATAAGGCAAACAAGGGTCCTGAACAAGCCATTTTTGCCCAAAAGGCCAGAAATCTAGTTATTTGTAATATTGGACGGAGCTGTTCATTCCCTTCACAATCATACCATAAAAGAAGCTCAATATTGATTCTTTGAATTTACATATTTTTTAGGAACTACACAGGCCAATCCTTCAACAAATCTGTTGTACTATAAAAGCCAATAATTTTGTTGTAAGTATTGCAAGTTGGTAGTCATTTTAATCATCACAGTGTACTCTATCAAAAACATCTACTTAAATTTTTTTTTGACAAATTGTACTGAATATTGCCTTAGATCGGTTGGAAATTATGTGATTTATTCCGTGTACCAGTTATCAAAAAGGTGCCGTCCGACATGAGTAAAAGGGAGCCGGAGCAGTTGGAATAGGGTCGACAAGAAGCACTTGAGAGCGTCTCAAGGTTTTATAACGCTTCAGACTAAAACGCATGCACATGATAGAAAAAATAATTGTCCCAACTCCAAACTTGACTATTTTAATTCCGTTGTTTAGTTTTCAAGAAAAAAATCAAAAGACTTCTTCTGGCCTCTTTGTTTACAAGCATTTCTTCCAGGCATCCTTCTTTTCTTTGATCTTAGTCTTGACATTCTCATTCCAATATACTGTTCTTTCCCCATCTCCTTTAATTTGTTCCCTACCACAGACCTCTTCAATGCAACTGAGGAGTGTTTCTTTATATAAATTTGCCACTTTTCTTCTATTGTGATATCATTCAGATGCACCTGCCTTTCACTGATAAATCTTTTTATCCTAGATTGGTATATCTGTTTTACTTGTGGTTTATTTAGTTCTTCCATTCGATTTAAGTAGCTTTCTTCTCTTTCCTTTTCTGTTTATTTTCTTCAGTCAGTAATCTCATTCAAGTGATGATCACTAAATATTTCTGCTCCTCTGTTTACTCTCGATTCCATTGTACTGTAAAAAAAGGGGGCTGCTAACCATTATGTAGTCTATCATTGACTTTTCACTTCTGTCTTCATTTACTCTTGTGTATTTGTGAATACCTTTATGAGGTATAAAGGTGTTGGCTGATTTCATATTTTTCTTTAGGCAAAAATCTGATAGTCTCTCTCCATTTGAAGTTGTTGTCTCTCCTTCTTAACGTATTACTCCTCCTGATGTTTCTACATTGTTACCTACTCTGGCGTTTAAATGTCATAATACCATTAGTTCCTGTTTGGGTTTGAGATTCTCTGCAGCTATTTGTAAATCGTTTTCGAAGATATCTTTTTCTTTTCTGGTGGCGTCTTCGTTTGGTCCATAAGCTATTAATATTTTAGCTTCTCTTCGTTTTGTTAATATTTACCTCAAATAAACGTGGGCTTATAAATTTCCAACTTTATCATGGCTTTTCATGCCTTTTATGCCTTAGGAGACCTACTCCTACTCTATCTCTATATCTTTGACATCTGCTCCTGAGATTAGAAGATTAAAGTATGATTTGGTCCTACATTTTCTTTTCCTTGTCCTTGTAATGGCCAAAATATCTACTTTGATTTTTTTCCGTTTCCTCAGCTAATTCTAACTCTTTTCCATTTACTGCCCTCATATTCCATGTTCTACAAATAATAATCCGTGTTGGTTTCAGAGTCGTCTTCGAAAGTTCAAGCTGGGTACGTCATATATATTTCTCTGAATCAGTTTGTTTTGGATAAGCAGGTGATTAGCCCACTGTACCTAGGTAGATGGTGGGCTGCCACATTGAAGCCTCCTACCGGGCGTTGTTATTTTCTGTCAGGATTAACTCCCTTAGCCTTTGGTCAGCCAAGACCCACCTACAAGCCGGCAGGAGACTCATGGAGGTGCCTACCTGTCCACTGCCCAGCATATAATTATAAATAGCTTCGTCTATAAAATTATACAAATAATTTATGTATTTCAGATTTAATACCCTTCATGTACATTTTATCTATATTTTTCACTGCAATTTACCACCAACCACTGATAATCTCAGAGTGAGTAAAGGGGATGAAATGTAAAAGGAGGAGGAAAAGTACCAATCAGCAGTCCTCACGGTAAATTAACAAGATATAAAAATAAAATGAAAGACAGAAGAATCTATCACCATCATCAGCAAGTCATTAACTTTTTTGTTTGCCCTTTATAAATTGCACGAAGAAGTATATACAAGATTATCCCTTTTTTCTTCTTTATTTAATCGTTTTTAACAGGGATAAATGTGATTTGTTATTAACTGTTTATGATTAGCAGATGGCTGGGTTTGGGAAATTTAGATATTTGTAAATATTGTATGAAAAAAAAATCATGTTTGTAAAATTGGTATGGGAAATAAAATTTTATTTGTAAAAATCACATGAAATTAAATCATGAAAAATGATAATGCTTCATTTGAGAAGAGACTTGCCATGTGTTGACTATGATGTACGATCAAGCATGACAAACTGCTGGAAAGAATAAAAGCAGCCTTTTCCATCTTGTCAACTTTGCAACTCCTTCATTATCCAAGGATACTTTGTTATTGTCTTCCTGTTCGTCCCTTTTACCGACCGGGAAATCATTTCTGAAATTTTTATTTGGTGAATCATTGTTTGAAGACTCTGGTAAATGTGGCAACTGGCTGTCTACATCTTCATGACCTGTTGTTTCTGGTATGTGCTTCTCATCGTTCCTGCCAGGCTTCTACAGAGCAGAAAAAATGAAATGAACACTTCTGTTTCAATTCGATTCTCAACAACTGTATTTTAAGCAAATAAAAAATCCCCTTTAAAACATTAGAAACAAAAATCAATATTCATATAATTACAATTCATACATAAACAGTGATCATTTTACCTCTTTTCATTTGAACTCTAGAAAGATTAAAAGTATACAATTTAGAACTTTTTTTATGAAGCTTAAAATTGTGGTAAACAAGCAAGGAACTAAAAATAGAGATGGAGAAAGGAAACTACAAAATTTAGCAAAAGCGAACCCATTGTCATTAAAGAGTGAAAAAGTGGCTGATAAAGTAAATGTTGAAATAGGCTATGAAACTATTTAACTTATTTTATCTTCCTTTGTTTTATCTGCCACTTCCTGATAATCTGCATGAACCATTTCCTTTGCAATATTATTTAGCTTATCTCTCTTCAACTCTTTACCCATATTATATACACTTATTTAGGAGTCTCATTCACGGGGTCAAAAATAGACCCAATAATTCTCTCATGAGGCTGAAGGTCAAGGAATTGATAAGTATCTTTTCATCTATCGGTATGTAGTATGTCTGTCTCTCTCTCTCTGTTTAAATTTTATCTTCTTTTCCATGTCAATTTGAACATTTTATTACTTGATAAAAACAAACCATAAGACATCTGTGTAGGTGCTTTAAATTGCCAATCTGGAAGGCCACCTAATATCAATTCCTCTAAATAAATGCATAGGATCAGTCTGGATGTAAAGATGTAGATTTTGTATTTTGTAGAGAGATATGAATATCAAATCTTTGATTCAATCTACATTGTAAATCTGGAGTATGCTTATTGGATTCATACTATTGTGATGTAAACGTCTTACTTTTGATAATTCAAGATTTGTTTGATCAATGTTGAACAAATCGGTTGGGTCCACAAAATTATCAGTGCCTGTTACAGTGCTCAGTAGGAGTAGAAATGCAACTTGAAACTGATGCATGATGAGCTATGAACAGAGGAAAAAAAAAAGAAGCAATTCCGTTAAAAAAAATTGTTCACTTGGGCCCATAGCAAAAAATTTCACTTAGAACAGGGAAAAAATTTAACTGGCTAGAGTTCAGTGACCAGGGTGCCTTGCATTTTGACAATCTGATTGATGGATACTTTTTAGTTTAGGCCCATATTTTCATCCAATCAAATTGGTAGAATGCAAAGCAACTTTGCAGGGTGCTTAATGACTGAACAATACCCTGATAGTTAAGCTAGTGGGGAGTTAGCAGCGCAAAATTATCTGCGTTCGTTTCAGAAACAGATAGATGGTAACCCTTTTGCGTGGAGCCTGAATCCCTTAGCTTATAATAGTAAAACATGAGGGCAGAGAGCATCCCACGTCATTCTTAATATAATAATAATGCTATACAAGAGCAGTATAACTTCTACTACCATTTCTACTATTGTTAATAATCATTCTAATGTAAATAATAATAATAATAATAAGATATGTGGTGATGATTACAATGACAGTGTGATATGGAACATTATGTTCAAGCAGGGCGACAATGATAATATAGTACATACCTTGATAATAAAAGATAATAATACATCAAAAACACAAATACGCACTTAAGCTATAACAAACACGCATTCAACTTAGTGAATTCAATGCAGAGTGAAAAAGTTCTGTTTTCAACGATCTTTTGAAGGAGTCAAGTGATTTCGAATTTGGTTCATAAAGTGACAGAGAGCTCCAGGCAGCGGGGCCAGAAAATGTAAATGTAAAGGTGCAATCGAAAAAATAGATTTTGACATTTTATGATCAAGTGATGAGACATTACAAGATATAAGCTGCCGACCTGGACAATGAACATCATTAAATGACTTCAGATACTCAGGGGCATCATCATGGTAAATACATTTAAAAACAAGACAGGCCAATTTAAACTCAATCCTCTTCTCCACCGGTAACCAATGAACTGGACAGGTTTGATGTGATCTCACTTTTTTATTTTCGTTACAATTCTTACGGTCTTGTTTTGTAATAATTGGAGCATATGCAGTGAGCTCCCTGGTAGACCGTAGAGAAGGGAATTACAATAATCCAGACGACTAGTTACTAGTGAATTTATCCAAATTTTGCAGGTTTTAACATCTAGGACATCTCTAATATTAGTTATACTAAGTTATACTTTTGAAAATAAAATGTATGGTTTGAAATGCTTTCATTATGTGGTGGTTCATATTAAATTTATTTCATCAAGGTAAAATCCTAAATTCCTAACAACTGGAGAGTTCTGAATAAGTATGTAAGTCGATGGCTAGTTAGTTAATGATAGTTTCTGTGCCCTTTTTCTTGAACACAATAAGTTCAGTCTTATTGTCATTGAACTCAAGTTTGTTCAGAGTCATCCATGATTTGATGTTTAGCACACACTTGGTGATCATCTCTGATGTTTTCTCACTGTCTTTTGACAACAGGGGAAGGTAGAGCTGAGTATCGTCAGCATAGAGATGGTGTTGGATTCCATGCGATGTAATGATGTCACTTGACTTAGGGGTGCTGTGTAAAGTGTAACAAATAAGGACCAAGCACTGACCCCTGGGAAAACCTTATTTGAGTAGTGTCGGGTTTAAAGGGATACCGTTGATGATGACTCGTTGCTTTTGGTTTGACAGGCAGCCTGAAAACCAGTTGAGTGCTGCATCTGCAACTCCAAAGAGTTTTTATCTTCATTTCTTTCCATTCAAATCCACCTTTTCTCACCAAACATTTTTCATCCTCTTTTATCTTGCAGTCAGTAATTTCCATCATATTTTTCATGTTTTCTTTATCACTATCTTCCATGGCTCTTTTATTACTCTGCAGTCACTTACTTCTCTCCAGAACATTTTACTACAACTACAATATTACTTAATGTTCTCTTCAAGTGCGCCTCTCCCTTTTCTCATTTCTTTTTCAACAATGGCTACCTATAATACAATACTAATAGCTGCAGACCTGCCACTCTTGGAATGACAAATCCTAATCTAAGCTAAAAAAAAATAGAAGTTTAAAAAAAATGTCAACATGTGTGAGTTATCTCCCTTTAAGGGTGTGATTAGCAAAGAATGTGGATGTCAGTTGGACTTGTTTGTTTGTTTTAGTGAATTTGACCCCATCTTACATACATGCATTAATCTCAGGTGAGAAAAAACAATAAGATTAAAGATCAAATAAAGAGGAAAATGAAAGAAGAAGAACCTACCAATAGCACCCGCTAACCACCCACGTTGGACTTAATCTCTGATATAAAAAGAAAAGCTAAAATCAATCAAAGCAGCTTCACTTTATTACTTCAAATCAAGAGAGAGAGAGAGAGAGAGAGAGAGAGAGAGAGAGAGAGAGAGAGAGAGAGAGAGAGAGAGAGAGAGAGAGAGAGAGAGGGAGAGAGGAGAGGGAGGGAAAGAGGGAGGGAGGGGGAGGGAGGGGAGAGGAGAGAGAGAGAGAGAGAGAGAGAGAGAGAGAGAGAGAGAGAGAGAGAGAGAGAGAGAGAGAGAGAGAGAGAGAGAGAGAGAGAGAGAGAGAGAGAGAGAGAGAGAGGAAGGAGTCTTTCTTATAAGCACGGAACAGAAGTGCCGAGCCTGCATGGGCTTTAACCCTCTTGAAAAACCAATTGTAAAATAGTAAATGAAGCATAAGTATAAAACACAACAACGAAAAAGCAGACGATTAAACTTGAAACCGTGAATTCTAACGGTCTTTAGATGTACTACTCCTACTACTAGTACTACCGGTACCACTACTACTAGGCATACATTAGTACTACTATTTTCACTCTCTCTCCTTTCTCTGTCTCTCTCTCACTGAACGGTGATAAATGATACCGCAGTGACTCACTCACTCACTCACTCTCTATCTGTGTTTGGGACATTCGTCTAATTAGACTTGGACCTTATATTTTCCTAGACGGCTGGTGCTTGTGTGTGTATAAAATGAGACCCAAAAACATGGAGGTGCTCGCGATGTGCCAAAAATCCCAGAAGATCCACATCCCTGTAAAGTGGAAGTAATAATAGGAAGACAACTTGAAGCCCCCTTGCCTGGCCCAAGTCGTCTCCCAATTATTACTTCATTTTAGCACCGTAGTATATTTTCAACTTTATGTACTATGGTCAGTGGTGCTAATGTGGAAGTAATAATAAATGACGACTGGAGAACACACACATGAGTGTCAGAGGCCCTTCATAACATGTCACGTGGCACTCTAGCATTCATGGAGCATGAGAGAGTGAAAGAGGGCTATTGGCAGGGGGCTGATTTAACCCTAGAGGGACACTTTAAGAAGCGATACTAAAAAGGAATAACAAATCAACTGAATATAATGTCACAAGGACTTTCTTTTCCTTTAAATGTAGTGGGATTGAGCTTGTTTGTTCTTCAATGGTGCAAATCGATTCATGTCTCTTTGGTTTAACGTATTCATACTCCTTATTAAATTAAACCCTTGTAAACTGGCATTTAAAACAATGAAAGCATTTAGTCGATCCTGTCCCATAGTGTTTCGGATATATGTTGTTATTCGTTTGTCATGTATTTGACAGCATTGACCATATATATAAATATGGTTTGAACTATTTTGATACTTCTTTTCTTTCAAATGTTTCACGTCCACGCGACCTTTTTTGATCAAAATAATAAACAATTGAAGCAAAACAAGCGCTTTTTGTTTTCTTCGCTTATACTACTAATAGTCAACAATTTGACAGAATCTTACGTAGGCGAATTTCGAAAGTCGAAAACATAATATTTTTCAGTTGAGACCCTCAATATTTTATTTGTAGCTGATTCTCATGCTTCAAATTTTTTAAGCTATTTTTAAAAGAAAATCTACCTCATTCAGCATTAAGTTAATAAACACAGTAATTACAGTAATCATTAGGAGCACACAGATCTATTTAAATTATTATAAGTTTATCATGATAAGACTCTACAGCAACAAGTACCATCTCGCTGCTGTAATCTGTTTGTAATTATATCTACATACAACAATTATCGACTAGGCAGCTGCACTTGGCATTACGCTGGCAGGTAAAAAGAAAATTATCAATCTTTTTTCAATTCTGAATTTTTAAAAGTTTAAAATATAACTTAAAAACTGACAATTATATTTGACATTAATAATGCATAGTTTAATGTTAATTCATAAAATGTTAATATACAAACAAAGCTGAAATATTAGGCCTAAAGTTGTAAGCCAAATGAATAGAATACATTTAAAAGTTTTGCTAGTTTTCATTTACCCATGCCAGCACCATACTTTGAACGTTGAACCCAAGTGTCCGTAACCCTTCTCACCCGCCTCGTCTTTAACGTCTTCACTTTGACTTACATTAGGTTCTCATTACGTGTTACATCGAAAATGATCAGCTCTACAAATGCAAAATGTCCCCCTCTAAAAATAGACTCACTCTCAGCGGTCACTTAGCGTGTCCCGTCATCTGTTCCGTCGCATCACATAATACCGCTTACAGGTTTTTTCTAACTACTAGATCTTGATAATATTACGAGAATTAGATTCTAGCACTGTAGGTTTTTAGCACATCCAATAAATTTGTGTTATTTTAATTCTAGAGTTATAATATATGAAAATTTATTATTTAACATTGATGATTAAATTGTTGATCTGTCAGAGAGGACATTGTCCTGTATGTCCATATGGTAAATGTGTCTCTGGCTATTGGGCATTGCCCAGTCACGAGCATAAACTGGGTTTGTAATTGTATACAAGACAAGGTGAAATTTTGGCGGTGCTAAAGTGCGATCATTATCCCATCTGGTCAACCATTCCCTGTGTCACTGTCACCCCATTCATAGTGTCACGGGACATCAATTGTTAAGGAGTACCAATGTAGATCTGTGGAAGAAAGTAAAAGGACCTACCAAAGACAGATTCCAGACATTATCTTAGACTAAGATCTAGAATAAGGTCTGAATCCAGAACTAGAACTAGATCTAGATCTATTATTAATATTATATTATATCTAAGATCTAGATAAAGCTACAATGTTCTCTCCATCTAAAAATGATATTTCAACCTCATCAAGTCCGTAGCCTTGATTACCTTGATTCAACTTGAAGTCAACTTGATTCAACTTGAAGTCAACAAAAAGCCAGCGCTATTCGCAAGCATACCAACTATCCGTCATGGTTTTAATGGTGAAGGAGCTCGTCCCTCGTCCCTCATTCGGTTCGTCTTTAATGACGGATGAACTTTGCCGTGATTAATGATGACCCGAGCATGATTCCAGTTAAATCAGGAATAGACCGTATTTTTGTCATGAGTAGTTAATGAATCTAAACATCTAGATGTACAGTAGAGCTAATAATGATTCTATTTTGTTATTACTTGACATTTTCACTATTCCCCCTGGATGGTACAAATAACAGATGAATATGATGGATGGGAACGATTCACCATTAGATCTAGATGTGATTTGCGTGATTTGATATATACATATCTCTCTCTCTCTCTCTCTCTCTCTCTCTCTCTCTCTCTCTCTCTCTCTCTCTCTCTCTCTCTCTCTCTCTCCTTCATCACGTGTCACTCTACCCCCCTTTTTTCGAGGAGTGCAGGCGACAGAATAGATTCGGCAACAATTAATGTTTTGAGATCGTGACCCACCCTCCCCCCTCCCCCCCCCCCCCTCCCCCCTCCCTCCCCCTCCCCCCCTCCCCCCTCCCCCCTCCCCCCCTCTCTCTATCCACCTGGGAATATCATTTTTGTGGATAGAGCAGTAGTTCATTCCTGTCACAATGATATCATAAAAGAAGCTCAGTATCGAGTCTTTGAATATACATGAATTTTTTAGAAGCGATACAACATGCCTTCTTTCAACACAGCTACGATAAACGTCAGAAATATTACTCAAAGCACGTCAAGTTGGTACTCATTTTGATCGTCACAACATACGTTATCCATTGAAAATTTGAGAATGTATGATGAAATAATAATAATAATAGTGTTCTTGTTGTTTTATGTTTACTTTGAATAATAATATTATGTTCAAACGAATCAAATGCGATTGCAGCTAAAAGTACTACGTAATACACTAGACGTCCATGGGAAAACATAAAGGATCCCGAAAATAAGTATCCTTAAAATATGTTACTTATGGTAAGGAACTTACTTCTCTTGTGTGCACACAAAGGATACTTATTTCCGGTCTATTGTATTCTTGTCAACACAGTGTGTTGTCAGTCAGTTGACAATGGATTCTTGTCTGATGAAGAGTTTTGTTACTTGATAGCGTGCTTCCTAGACTAAAACAGAGAAGACATGGAATCCATGCCACCAATAGAGAGAGGCAAACTTTTGGTGAATATCACCATCTCTTTCTTCGTTTGAAAGATAATCACCCTGATAGATATTTCCAATATACACGAATGACAAAGGAAATATTCACACGTAATTACAACTGACATGTTTTTCTTTTCTGTTTTTCTTTTTCGTTTAAAGACAGGTTGGGGGATGGGGGGATGGTTGTTATTCGGATGTTTTGTCCCGGGTATTTTACTTTATTTTATTTTATTTTTATATTCTTTTAATGTTTTCTTGGGGTTTTTTCATGTTTGTAGTGGTGTTTTGTTTTGAAATAATGAATTCAATAAAACAAGGAGAAAAAAACAAAAACAAGAAAAGCTATGATGAATGGAAGCACAACAGACGCAGAGGCAGCCCCAAAATGACCATTATTATATTATTTATATTTCATCCCTATCCTAAGTTCATTTAATAGTCAAAATTTCTACAAGTATAAATATCATTATAATCATCTCTTATACTAAGAAAAAAAGAAAAAAAGAAAGAAGAACAAATATTAGAGCAGTGGCTGTGGTGATAAAGGATGATAGTAATACTAGTAAAGTAGAGGTGGTGTAAATAGTAAAATGATAGTAATGATAGCGTTAGCAAACAGTCATTGCATTAATTAAATTATGCAGCATGTGTTGGGGGGGGGGGGGGAGAGGTGAGGAAAGTTTAATAAGAACTGTTCGGATTACGTATGATTATCTTTTAGATATTGAATTTGTATTTTAAAAAAAACAACAACAAAAACAAACAAACAAACAAATATGGGATATATTGGAACCAAATACAATTTTGTGACAATATATGAAAAACAACATGTGTGTCATTTTTAAAAGCACGAGCATTCTAAAAAAAAAAAACAAACAAAATACAAAGAGAAAGAGAGAAGAAGCGTAATGGAGAGAGAGAGAAAGAGAGAGAGAGAGAGAGAGAGAGAGAGAGAGAGAGAGAGAGAGAGAGAGAGAGAGAGAGAGAGGGGGGGAGGGAGGGGGAGAGAGAGGGAGAGAGAGAGAGAGAGAGGAGAGAGGAGGGAGGGAGGGAGAGAGAGAGAGAGAGAGAGAGAGAGAGAGAGAGAGAGAGAGAGCAAGAGAGAGAGAGCAAGAGAGAGAGAGAGAGAGCGGGGGGAGGGAAAGGGAGGGGGAGGAAGACGCTATAGGTAGATAGATAGGCAGAGTGAGAAAACAAAGATATATTTATATAATAGAGTTTGATTGAAATGGGACTATATAACAAATCTACAATGGTCGAATATCCGTTTGTCTGCTGACGTTCGATATACGCCTACTTATCTGAGCGTGGAAAAAAGAAAAGAGAAAAAAGG
Organism: Doris montereyensis; assembly: GCA_037039925.1. NCBI lineage: Eukaryota > Metazoa > Mollusca > Gastropoda > Nudibranchia > Dorididae > Doris > Doris montereyensis. Next base: position 696,669 of record JAXRKP010000018.1, read on the forward strand.
AAATATTCCTCAAAGGGCTTCTTTTAAAAACACTGGCAATAATCAAGTCAACATCTATTGTTGTAGATTTTGTGCCTGTCTAGAGAAAAACCTCACTACACACGTGTTTGATAGGGAAGATTCAATTTTCCCTATCAAACACGTTGGTAGTGTATAGTATTGTTTCTCTAAAAAATGAAGATAAATATTATTTTCTAAATTATAGATAAATGACGAATTCTGTTTTCGACTTGCCATAATTGGATGATGCTGAGTTCAACAGTGTTGTTAGATTTTTTCTACGATCAACGGCCGCTCTGCCATGGTCATTTGAAAATGTCCCTAGTCCATCCCAGACATCGCGACGCCCACGCCTTGTGACGAGACGCGAGGAGCGACGGTGGTGTCAGTAAGTTTCGGTCGCAATAAGTATTGTTCCTCAATACTCATAAAATCGGTACGAACTACCAGTACGGATCAGTATCCGCAATAAGGATCTTCTATGTGTGCGTTGTTGGGTTTGATAGAGGAATACTCATACTTAGTCGTCCTTATTCATACTTATCCCGAAGTCGGGATCCGTTATGTGTTCCCCGTCTACGTCTAAGTATACACCATATTATTAGGGTGATTCGACAAAGAGAGAAAAACTGGAAAAATACGTTTCTTGGAATCTCGCTACGAGGGTGATTCCAAGAAAAGTGTTTTTCCAGCTGACGGAATGAATGAATGTTTCCAGCGCTACGCTCACTAGATAGGCGCCGTACATTGGTCGCTTGCCTCTAAATATTTTGATTGGTGAATATGTCGACATCCAGATTTTTCACCAATCAAAATACGAGGCCAACCACTCGCGAAGGCAATCTTTGAGATTCGCGTGACGACTGAACGTACTCCTGAGCACTGAGTCTCTAAGATATAATAGGCCCTACGTGTAGTACTAATAATAACAATAATAATAATAGATGGTAGAGCCCCATAATGACGAAGATTAAAAGAAATAACAAGAAGGAACAACCATGGGTACCTCGCAGGATCAATCAGTAACACTCAAATCAGCAGTCAGCGGCTAGCCTCTCAAGTGCAAAATTATGAGAATAGATACTAGCCTGGCGGAAGTTGTACGGCGTGGTATAAATTACGGTGATTGTAAAATTTATAATGCCAAAATAGACGCGATTTTGTTATGTTTTTGTTGTGATGTTACATTACAGTGAGGCCGAGACGTGCAAGTAAATGCTTCCGTATACCGCAAGCAAACATATTAAGAAATAGATGAAAGAAAGTAATAAAAAAAATCTCCATGTATTTCCAGTTCTAGAAAAGGATTTTATAACAATCCCTAAAAGCTAACCTTCTTTCTCCTACCCAAACACTGACAAGCCCCTCCTTCTCTTCCAATATTGGGCATGCGTTGAAGCGTTTTGACCTCTGTGCGACATCAAATCATGCTTTCATGCTCGCACTTTGTATTTCATCGTGCGAGATCATCATATCTAATAATAATAATAATAATAATAATAATAATAATAATAATAATAATAATAATACTACTTTATTCATCCAAAGAAGGAAATTACATTATGATCCTCATAAGTAAGTATAAAAATCATAATACATAGATCCATTTATTACTAACATTGCCAAAACATTAATGCAGAGTATTAGTATGACAAATATATCACAGATATGCGTGAGATATACAACAACATTCGAGCCCTCACACAGCCCCCACCCAAACACACACACACACACACACACACACACACACAACCGACCCCCTCACACACGCCCTTGGTCAAAGCTCATTCATCCATGCTCACCCGCCCCCCCCTCACGTCCATTTGTTTTGATAAATACATCACAAAGATGCATAGGATATACAATCATATTCGATCCCCCACCCATCACACAACACTACCCAACCGACCCCTACGCACATGCACACCTTCGATCAAAGCTAATTCATCCATTTCAGCCCCCCAAATGCGCAGGATACACAACCTCATTCGAACCCCCGCCACGCACGCACAATACATCTCAACCGACCCTCATACATACACACGCCTTCGGACAAAGCTCATTCATCCATGCCCAACCCCCACCTCCATTTGTTTTGATAAATACATCACAGAAATGCGTACGACCCCCCCCCCCCACACACAAACATACACATACTACATCCCAACCAACCCCCACATACACGCCCTCGGTCAAAGCTCATTTATCCATGTCCACCCCCCCACGTCCATTTGTTTTGTTAAAAATCTTGACTGCCGACGGAATAATTTGTGTTGGCCTTTGAATCTACCACTTCTAATTATGTTTAGACAATCAATGTCTGCACAAAGTGGATGAGTTTCGTCATCGTGATGTCATTCAGTTGTTTTGGTTATACGTCGTTCATAAACTGTATCAAATGAGTCCTGTGTGTTCCCAACCAGCCCGCCTGTCTTTCTGATCACCCTGTCAAATCTCCTCCCATCAAATTTAGTTATGTTCCCACCCCAACTAGGAAGCCAAAAGGTCAACACCGAGCATATAACTGACGAATAGAACATTTGTAATAGGTGTGTATCGACATGAAAAGATCCCAGTTTTCTCATGCAATAAAGCTGTGTGTTCGCTTTTTCATGATGTTGTCTGTGTTCTCAGTCCAATTCAATGTGTTATCAATAATTATTCCTAAATACTCGCTCAATTTCTATCCCTTTTATGGTGACTGGGGACGGTTCAATTTTATTTTTTCGGAAATCAATTATCATTTCCTAGTTTTTGAAACATTTAATTTAATATAGTTTTGGTCGTACCAGCTCACAAAATTATATACTCCACGTAAATAGTTATTGTCATTGTCATTAATTATAAGTCCGATTTCCCCAGTATCGTCCACATATATGATGACATCGTCTTGTTTGGATCTACAGTATCTATATATGTATGTATGTATGTATGTATGTATGTATGTATGTATGTATGTATGTATGTATGTATGTATATATATTTGTATAGTTATTATCATCATTATTATTATCGTATCATTATTATTACTATTACTATTACTTTCATTATTATTATTATCATTATTATTACTGTATCATTATTATTACTATTATTGTTATTATTTTCATTGTTATTATTATTATTATTATTATTATTATTATTAGTATTATTATTATTATTATAACTACTATTGTTATTATCATTATTATTAATAATAATAATATTATTATTATTATTATTATTATTATTATTATTATTATTATTATTATATTATTATTATTATTATTATTATTATTATTATTATTATTATTATTATTATCAATATTATTATTATTATTATTATTATTATTATTATTATTATTATTATTATTATTATTATTATTATTATTATTATCATTATTATTATTATTATTATTATTATTATTATTGTTATTATTATTATATTATTATGATCACCATTATTATTATTATTATTATTATTATTATTATTATTATTATTATTATTATTATTATTATTATTATTATTATTATTATTATTATTATTACCATTATATATTACGTGATAGAATACTATCGATCTATCTGCCCAACTGAACACCTTTATATCGACTGTCTGGCTGTCTTCCTGTCTCTCTATCTATCTATAAACAATATCTATTTATCACTTAAAACTAAATATTTTTTGTATGACACATGTATTACTAATATTATATTATGTAATAGCAAAACAAACAATTTAGTTGACATTCGTTTTGCACATGGCCAAGCTCTAGGTTATTTGGAAGAACACAAACATCAGTCTAAAGACTAAACTGAAATTATTGCGTGCGGCTAATAGATTGAGGCGTACAATGATTATGCCTGTAGGCTACGGATGTAAGTCCTGGACATTAACAGTCGACTTACAGAGAAGAATCCAAGCAGCGGACATGCGATACTACAGACGGCTTTTATACATCACATACTTGGACTTAGTCACCAATATAAAACAATCGACAAACCATTACGTAGAATCCCTCACTTCCATCAAGAAGAGGAAGCTAAAATGGTATGGCCATATAACAAGAACTAATGGCCTTTCTAAAACGATTTTGTAGGGAACAGTCTTAGGAAGCAGAAAAGGGGCTGACAGAGCTATCAAGAAAATTTAATTAGTGAAATAATCCACACAAGAAAAATAACGGAATGTATTTTCTGCAAAATTAATATCACAGGGAAAAGACCTCTGACAGTTGGCTCAGTTTATAGACCACCAAACTCAGATAGAAACACCAGCACTGAAATTTGTCAAGAAATTCAGGAAATAACCATTAAAAATAAAAGAGCATGATTTTGAATGGGAGGAGATTTTAACTTACCACATATAAAGTGAAGTTCAGAAGGTTTATAAACAACACCAAAAACAAAGTGCCATCAGTTTTAAATATCTTGATGCAATTCATGAACTAGGATGGAGCCAACTGGTCTATTCTTTACAAACAACCCAGGACTAATCTAGCAGATCAATATCATGTCTGTATAGGAGACCATGAAGCAGTTATTATAGCACCCAATCTTAACCCAGAAGGAAAGAAGGCAAAACAACGTAAAATAAAACTGTGCAACAGATGTGATCAATATCAGATAAAAAAATAATAAAAGTCTTTGCTTTTCAAAACTAATTTTTACAAAGATATAACCTTAACTCTAATGTAAATGAAATGTGGACAAGCATTAAAGAAAAACTACTGGTCACTATGAACCAAAATGTACCAACAAAATATACCTCAGGCAATTTTCAACAGTCCTGGTTCACAAGTGAAACTAAACGTTTAGCTCGCAGAAAGAAAGAACTATTCATCAAAATGAGAAACTGTCACTCAGAGAGAGTAACAAGTAAATATAATAAAATAAGAAGGAAAGCTTAACAAGCTTGCAGAACAGCGCATGCGGATTATATAAAGAATATGATAAAGGAAGATGGAAAACATAAAAAAAACTATGGACTCACATCAAAATCAAAAGTAAAAACCAGGAAAATTTTGGAATTTCAGACCTAAAAACTGATAAACGTTTTAATTCAAGACCCCAAATCTAAAGCTGAACTCTTGAATAATCAATAATTTCTTCAGTATTTTCTGATCCACTATCAAAGATTAATAATTAACATACCTACAGGTCACAAAAATATCTGAAATGAATCCAATAAAGGTCATAAAGCAAGAGTACTGAAATTAGTGTTTAACATCAACGAACATAAAGCAACATCTATATGATGTTATTCCAGGCATCTCTAAACCAAAGTAAAGTTCTAAATGACTGGGAAAATGCTACTATAGTCCCGTTATTTAAAAGGGAGATCGACAATGAGTAGAAAATTACAGACCTGTCTCTCTAACTTAAGTAACTTGTAAACTATTGGAACACATAGTGCACAGTAACATAATGAATCACCTAGATATGCATAGCATCCTAACAGATATCCAACATGGATTTAGACAAAAATGAAGTTGTGAAACTCAACTTATTACATCGATGAATGATTTCAGTAATTCTCTAAATCAAAGAAGCCAATTAGATGCTTTCCTCCTATATTTCTCAAAGGCTTTTGACAAAGTGGATTACAATGGATTATTAATCAAATTGGATGGGTATGGTATTAAATTAACTCTTCTCTTCCTAAAGGGTCAAATCGTTTCTTTTGGATCGCACTCAAAAGGTAATTGTTGAAGGTATTAAATCTAATCCCAAAACCAGTGTTTTCAGGTGTTCCCCAGGGAAATATCTTAGGTCCTCTATTTTCTTTTTAATATATATCAACGACATTGGCCAAATCTCTCACCAGGTACCAAACTAAGACGTTTTGCTGATGATAGTCTATTGTATAGAAACATAAATAACATGAAGGATTGCAAAATATTACAAAAGGACATAAACACACTGCAAGAATGGGAGAGAAAATGGAAAATGGAGTTCCATCCAGATAAATGTCAGGTACTAAAAATAGGCAAAAAAATAAAATAAAAATAATAAATTCAAATTATTACATACATAAACAAAAACTAAAAATAACCAACAGTGCAAAATACTCAGGAGTTACAATATACACTAAATTACAATGGAAAGAACAACATACAGCATTATGCAGAACAGCAAATGGCCATTTGGCCTTCCTTAGAAGAAACCTTTACAACTGTCCTCAAAATGTAAAAGAGAAATGTTTCTAGGCTTTAGTAAAACCAGTCTTAGATTATGGTAACTGTGTCTGAGACCCACACCAACAGACGTACATACAAGAAATTGAGAAATTACAAAAGAATGCAGCCCGCTTTGTAACTAATAATTATACATACACTAAAGGAAATACCAAAACCAACATGAACCAATTGCAATGGTTACCTCTAGAAGAACATTGAGCCAGAAATAACATGAATATTTTCTTTAAGGCTATAAATGGCCAACTGTTTATTCCATTAGATCAGCTTAAGAACAACCAGATCAGGCTGTCAAACATACATGGTTCCATCTTCAAACATTGATTGTCACCTGCACTCATTTTACCCCAGTACAGCAATGCTGTGGGATGGACTACAAACAGAAATAAAACTCAGCAATAGTTCTGAAGAGTCTAGAAACATAATCAAACACATCACTTTAAAGTCAAAATTGGATTGATATTTTAGGTTCAATCAAAATATGTGCGCTGACTCTAATACTCAAGAATTGAGTTGAAGAAGAAGAGAGGTACAAATGGGCTGACAACATTATAGAGTGGACCCAGAAGATATTAAGCTGAAACCCAAACCCTGGCCTATGATGAGTATGATCGGCATGGTTGTAGGGTATTGGTGCACCTATCAGCGCAGTGCCTAGACGACTGAATGAGCAGTGAGCGAGGCGTGCTTCGCCTCGGCAGTGAGTGAACGAGTGAAAGAAAGAAAAACGTGCACAACCGTGAGGTTTAATCCGGGAAAAACGAACTAAAAACCACATTCCTTAATCAAAATATATTTTGACACTACACCGTGCACTAGCTTTGCACGGCTAACAAAAAGGCCTAACACTACTAACAGGGAAGCTAAACTGAAATAGGAGGCAGTCTAGTGCTAGTGCCACAGCCTAGTCAGGCGTGAGAGTCGAGAGTGAGGAGAGTGCTTTCAACTTGAAACTCGAGCACGATACGTCTGAATTAAATGCACTGCAGATCTATACTATGATAGGGAAGGGGAGGCAGGTCATTAATAAAATTATCATAATTTTTGTTGATTTTGACAATTTCGATTGTTCTATGAATTCTCATATTTACGGTGGAGTGAAGTCAAAGGCGAAGTATGACAATAAATGACAACTCCACTAATAAAGACATGAAAATAGGGTGTATTCCGTAATAGTAAGAAACTGTGTTCAAAGTTGCCTCCGTAAGTGGTGAACGTAAAAAAATACAAAAAATGTGTGCAAAGATGCCTACCATTGATCTAGAACTAGATTTAGCCGAGTAAATTACCGAACTCGATTACGGCAGGTTTCACAAAATGGTCCATCCCCATTTCCCTCTTTTGTCAAAATGTACATGTTATATTTTTTACAAGTGTTATATACCATGTTAAAGCTTAGAACATGAGGATTCCAGATAAATGACTTTAAGAGATAGCAAAGGACTGTGGGGCAAGTAAATTAGCTTTTAAAAGTCATGTTTTTCAGTCAAGGGTCATAACTGTGAAATTCTAGGTCCAATGCCAGTACGTAATGTTACGTGAACTGCTCGCGTCCGTCGACCGAGGTTTCCCTGGCGTTTATTTAGTGACGTAGCAGCTTGGGCATCTGGTTTGGAGAGTTCCCCGACTTTTCCCTAGTTCTCAATAAGATGTGAAGTCTGTGTTTGTGTTTCCCGACACCTCGGGTGTTGAGTCGACGGCCGGTACCTTACGTTGATCAGATGACTCACGCGATCCGGATCGCGTGGATGATGAAAACCAATGCCTTTTGTCCCGTTTTTGTAAAATTCTGTGATTGTACGCCTTTATACTATCCTTATTATGTGTTACGGGTTTATCGTGTGTACCATTCTGCTCAAACTGGTACGGTAAACTTCACGACTTATAATTTTAACGAGTGAGGATGCGATACGTATAGGCCGATATTTGCCAGAGAGAGAGAGAGAGAGAGAGAGAGAGAGAGAGAGAGAGAGAGAGAGAGAGAGAGAGAGAGAGAGAGAGAGAGAGAGGGAGGAGAGGGAGGGAGGAGAGGGAGAGGGGAGAGAGATGCACCAGCAACAAAGGGAGGGAGGGAGGGAGGGAGAGGGGGAGGGAGAGAGATTGATTATGAAAAGAACGATTTTATTATTATACTTATTATACACTGTGTATTAGACCTCTGTCTTACATTAACATGGCCTACCGACAACCATATCAATAGGCTACATTATTATGTATTTAGTGTACCTTCACTAAAAAGGAAAATGTGTTAATCGACTGACTGTTCCAAGAAACCACCGTTGGCCCAATCTCTACGCCAGGAACCTCACGATTTTCTTAGATGTAACTCATTGGCCACAACATGTTTGCTTAATTCATATACTCCAACACTGTTAGGTAGACGTGTGTAAAATTACTTTTCCAAAGTCACATTAATCATTAAGGGATTGGGCTCAGCTAGGTATCGTGCCATAGATTATAATAGTTGCATGTTTTACACTATGATGGGCATTGCATACCAGGCTGATAATATTATGTTTTTATTATTATATCAATGTATCAAAGGAAAAAAAACTGACTTCATTTGTCAATAAGAATGTTGCTACTGCAATTACGACCTTTTTAACCAATGGGTTCAGATGGAATCCCAACACTGAACTATTCTTCAAGTCAGTTTTTTTTTCTTTGATATATCACGGTCGTATGTGATGTTACGTGTCTGTATTTCCCGATGATTATATGGTGGTCATAGGTCGTAAGTGCAATATCAAGGAAACATCCTATAATATCCGATTAAAAATTTTCACACATGTTCTATTTATGTGTTTAGACGAAGTTAGGAAAGTTTCATAAAAACATATCAATATTTGGCGAAAATAAAGTTTTTTTTAACTCTCCTGTATAAATTAAAAAATGCACATACGACTGTGTTCCTGGACGGTGACAATATGTTGATGTACTCTTATTGAATGTACTATGTTTTTTGCATGCACATTTGCTATGTAATTATTTTTTATTAATGTTGCATCTATGATTATTATTGCTTTTTGTTTTTATACAAACTAGTTTATACTTGCAAATGTCATGAGAAGAGAACATGATTTTTTGAAAGAACAGACATTTATGTATAGAATACATTTTAAAAATATATTTGTTTATTTACAGGAAGAGTTCAGTCTTTTTTATGTGGAGATGTTGGAAGTATATGAAATCTTCATAGCTGTTCTTTTGTGGATTGATTTCACTTCTTCAGCTCGTTTGGGAAGTATGTATCTGTATGAAGATAAGTTTTGTGTGTGTATTAGTATTAGTTTTATCTTTTATTTGTTTGTCATTTATGTGCACTTGAATAGAAAATTATTTTGTGATTTGAAAATATAATTTGGATCATCACTGAAAATGAACAGGAAGGTGTGACATCATCTTTCAAATGAAGAAGAATTGTCAGCACTCTAGTATTACTAAGGCAAGTAGAATGATTGGAATTATTTTTAGAAGTTTTTCATATATGGATGTAAACATGTTTCTTTCACTTTATAAAACTGTTGTTTGACCTATACTGGAACATGGAAATTGTATATGGAGCCCTTTATTTAAACGGCAATCAATTCTTTTAGAAAAAGTACAAAGACGAGCGACAAGGTTATTGAGAGAATTGAAGCATGGTGATATGTCATATTATGGTGTAAGATTGAAATGTCTTCGACTCCCCTCACTAAAATACAGAAGAAAACAGGGAGAGATCTTATCCAATTGTATAAAATTGTTCATAACATAGATAATATTGATTATAAATCATTTTTCAATTATTCTCATGTGAATTTTACTCGGGGAGATAGATTTAAGATTGACCTTTTATGAAGTTCTACTTCTGTAAGGCATATTTTTTTCATTACGCAAATAGTCAAATTATGGAATAATTTTCTGTTCAAAGCAAAAAATATAAACACTATTAATTCTTTTAAAGATGCCATTGATATGAAGCTTTACAATTTAAAATATTTGTATAATGAATGAATGTGCATTGTTGGTATTTATTACAATATGTTCATTCATTTTCAAAACTCCATGATTATTTTGAGATGTATGGGGCATTTAAAGGTCAAATGATCTACATTGCCTCTGAAAGGATATGATATTTGTAATTAAAAAATGGAGTACATGATAAATACATTTCTAAAGTTAGTTTCAAAGAAGAGGAAATAGATTGTTTGCTGCATTCCACCTTACCATTATATTCCCAAATGTGTGTACATTATGTAGATAAAATATTGTTCTGAAACACTCACTTTATTATTAACTCTTGATTCTTGTACCCAAAACCTGTGACATTATCCAAGTGAGAAAAAAGTATTTATTTTAATCTATTAGTAATCTCTATTAATCTCTCATTGTTAAAGTTGCTCAATTTGACAATGCCTGATGAACATTTTAAAAATTGTCACAGTTTGCCACTTCATGAGCTTTCATTCTGGTACAGTTGTGAACAGTGTAACTACCGTAGACAGCACCCCTCACTTCACGTCCATTAATTTCCCTTTGATTGTAGAGAGAATAAACAAAACTTCAATGCCTTAATTCATTTATGAATCAATTGAATGTGATTGTATTTCATAGCATCTCTGTCTAAGGTTTCATTACATTGTCTTTGGACATGGGAACAAAAGGAACAAGGCACTGTTGTTGTTTCATGGAATGAACCGGAATTGTTTATTAATTTGCCAGATAGTTTTTGTTGGGCGGGCCAAATCCGATACTGTTACATCTCCTTCCTTAAGAAAGAAAAAAAAGAAAGGATATAATCATAACAAAGGTTTAAAAAAAACATTAAAAAAAAACCTGTTCTTGGCTGCTAATAATCTGCTCTTGGCTGCTAATAATCTGTTCTTGGCTGCTAATAATCCATAACTGTCCATTTTCACCAGGCTGAATAAAATGTTCATTTTCACTGTACTGAGAGTTAAACAGCCCATTTGATGACTACCACAAAACAGTCCATTATAGTGTTCTAATTTTTAATACAAAACAGTTCATTTGTTCTAACACAACTTAAACAGTTCATGTTTGTTCTAACACACTTAAACAGTCCATGTTTGTTCTAACACAAACTTAAACAGTCCATGTTTGTTCTAACACAAACTTAAACAGTCCATGTTTGTTCTAACACACTTAAACAGTCCATGTTTGTTCTAACACAACTTAAACAGTCCATTATTGTTCTAACACAACTTAAACAGTCCATTATTGTTCTAACACAACTTAAACAGTTCATTATTCTCTGAAACGCTTTGGTTTGACGATGGTTCTTCCATGTCGTGTCCGTTGTGTGTTGAGCGTTGCCGTTTCAGTTTCAGTTTGTTTGGGTGGTAACTGGAAGGATACGTGTTTCTTCTCTTTATTATTGTTAACGAGTGCTTTGAGTGTTTCTGTAGGGTTAGCAGTTGGCTTAGTCGCTGAAGCTGCTGGAATGTCTCTGATATGTTGTCTATTCCTTCGGATGGTGTTTCCATTTGAAACTCTGAGTATGTATGACTTTGGGTTGTCTGTGTGTTGTGTTACTGTCGCTGGGAGCCATTGTCCTGTTTCTGGATGTCGTGTTCTGACTGGCTGTCCTATGTAAAGGTGTGAAGTTCCTCCGGAAGAGCATGTTGATCAAAATAGTGTTTTTGTGAGTGTTGACGTTTTTCAAGTTCTTCGTGGATTTCGGTCAAGTTTGGATCTGTATTGTGACTTTTCATGGGAAGTGTGTTTTTCAATTTTCGTCCCATGAGGAGCTGAGCTGGTGTTCCAAGTTTGGCTGTGATTGGAGTTGATCTCAATGTAATAAAGCGAGTGCTGGATCAGTGTTTGATTGTAGTGCTTTTTTGAGAATGTTTTTGATTGTTTGAATTTGTCGCTCGATAAAGCCGTTTCCTTGTGGTCTTCTGGGTGACGTTGTCGTATGTGTGAATTGCCACGTGCTTGCAAATTCTTTGAAAGCAAAGCTTGCAAAGTGAGGTCTGTTGTCACTAACAAGATTGTCGGGTATGCCAAATTCCGAAAATACTTGTTTCATGACGTTGATGACAATGCTCCTGGGTGATGGTTGGGGTAATTTTCGCACAATTGAAAATTTGGAATAGTAGCCAGATGATAATATACTGGTTATGGTTGAAATAAAAAATGTCTGTGGCCACAACACTCCATGGTCTGGTTGGGATTTCATGTGGAGTGAGGGGCTCTGGTGTTTGTGCTTTTTGGTGTTGTTGACATGTTTTGCAATGAGATACAAGTTGATCGATTGCTTTGTTGATTCCAAGCCAGTAAACTGATGTGTTGGCAAGAAGTTTTGTTTTTTCTACGCCAAGGTGTGCTGTGTGTAGTTGTTTGAGTATGTCTTGCTGCTGGTTGGGCGGTACAACAATTCGGTTGCCATTGAATATGATACCATCCTCCACTGATAGTTGATCTCGAATACTCCAGTATGGCCTGAGATCATTTGGGAGTTGAGATATCTTTTCTGGCCATCCTGTGACTATAATGTCTTTGAGACCGCTAAGGATTGGGTCTTTGCAGGATTCACGTTTCAGCTTTGTGAGTCGATCATCTGAGAAGTGGACATTATCAACTCGTAGATCGAGGTTGATGATGTTTTGATTTGTCATGTTTGGTAATCTGCTTAACCCGTCTGCCAACTGATTCTTGTTTCCAGGTCGATGTATGATGTTGAAATTGTATCCGTTGAGGGATATGATCATACGTTGTAGTCTGGGTGGTGCTGATGTGATAGGTTTATTCAGAATCATGATGAGTGGGCGATGATCTGTGATGATATCGAAGTGTCGGCCAAATAGGTAGGTGTGAAAACGTTGTACGCCGAATACAATTGCGAATAGTTCTCGTTCGATGCATGCGTATCGTTGTTCGGTTGGGGTTAGGCTCTTGCTGGCGAATGCTATGGGTTTCATAGTGTTCTGGTTGTCCGGTTGTAATAGGGCTGCACCAATACTTCTCAGGCTGGCGTCACAGTGGAGTTCTACTGGTTTGTGTGGATTGTAATAGTGTAGTGTTGACTGCTCAGTGACTGCAGTTTTGATGTTGTTGAATGCTTCCTGGTGGTGACTTTCCCACAAGAAGATTGTGTCTTTGCTGAGTAGATCTCGGAGTACAGCTGTTTTGGAGCTGAAGTCTGGTATGAACTTTGAAAGATAGCTTGCGAACCCTAGGAAGTGGTGTAACTCTGCTTTCGAGGTTGGTTCAGGCATGTGCTTGAGATCGTTGATTTTTGATGGGTCTGGCTTGATGCCTTGTGTTGTGTATACATGTCCAAAGAATGTGATTGAATCACTTTTGATAGTGCATTTTTCAGAGTTTAGCACGAGTCCTTCTTGTTTTGCAATGTTCATGAAGTTGTGCAGGTGTCGATCGTGGTCTTCTTCTGTTGCTCCAAACACAATGATGTCATCAGCTATGCCACATGTGTGGTACATTTGCTGAGAATTCGGTCCATCTCCAGCTGGAAAATGTCTTGGCTAACTGATAGACCAAAGGGTAGTCTCTGGAAGCAGTATCTGCCAAATGGTGTCTGGAACGTTGTGAGTGGCTGACTGTCTGGATGTAATTTGATTGACCAGTAGCCTGACTTGGCGTCGAGTGTGGAGAAGAACTTAGCACCTGTGAGTTTGTGATTGAGGTCTTCCACAGTTGGTGTGCTGTGATGTGGTCGAAGGAGCGCTTTGTTGAGGTGTTTCGGATCAAGGCATATGCGGATGCTGCCGTTTTGTTTTGTCACATAGGTAAGTGAATTTACCCAGTCTGTTGGTTCTTCGATTTTGCGTATTATGTTTTGTTCGCACATGTTGTCTAGTTTGTTTTTTATGGTATCTTTCAGGGCAATTGGGATTTTCCTTGGTAGGTTGATTCTGGCTGGTACGTTTGGATCGGTAGCTAGTGTATGTTGTGTTTTGAATTCACCAATTCGATCAAATTGATTGGGGTACATTGTTTTGAGGTCTTCTGTACTGTTGATCGGTGTTGTCTTTTGTACCGCACAGTGCAGTGTGACTATTTTGAAGTTTTCGCTAGTTGGAAGGCCAAGGATGGCATGTCCTGGTGCATTTACTACGAAGAAGTCTATCTTGTCCCAAGACTTGCCGTCGTATGAGCATTGCAGTGGAAGTGTTCCATAGCAGTCGATTTTCATACCGTTGTAGGCTGTGAGAGTTGTGTTTGCTGGTTTAAGGAAATTGTTCTCAGGTCGATTGTTACATATTTTGTCAGGGTACATGTCGTTGAAGAGTCTCAGCGGAAGGGTGTTTGCTTGTGCTCCGGTGTCAACTTTAACTTTCAGATTGTGTGTTCCCGGTTTGTTTTGGAGTTTGATGTACATGTTTGCAAAGGCTTCATCGCGTTAGTGTTGACTGTTGATACCGCAGAAGGACAATAATTCAAGTTGTTGATTCATCATGTCACTATCCTCGCTCGAGGCATCTTGAGGATCGACGGAGTGGATTTGTTTCCTGTTGTGTTTCTGGTGGTGGGAATTGTGTCTTGATTGGGATCTGTGCCTGTATTTGGTTGTGAGGCACAGTTTTTCCCAGTGGCCTATTTTGCCACTTGATCCACACACGGATTTTGATGCAGGGCATGCGTCTTTGTTGTGTGCATGATCTCTGCCACAGTTCTTGCACGTTGATTTGTGTTTGTTTCTGTTAGTAGTGTTAGTGTGTTGAGGTCTAGACTTTCTCACTGCGTCTACTGGTGTGTTCATTGCTGTGTTGATGGATTTGAGAGCGTTTAAATGCGCTATCGATGCTTCATATGTTCTCCCTAATTGAATGGTTTCGTCAAGTGTGAACTCAATGGATTTAGTGAGTAGCTCCTTTTGGAATTCAGGTTTTGGGGTTGCTGCTATGATTATGTCTATCAACCTTTGTTGTAGCTCTTCTTTTTGAAAGTTGCATTTGTTTGCGATCTGTTTCGATCTGTTGACAAAGTCAAGTGATTCGTCTCCCTTTGTCGAAGGGCTGCCAGACGAAGTCTGTTGATTCTGAAGTTGTTTGCTGGCTCAATCTGGGCAGCAAATCTTTGCCAGATGATATCTTGGTCTTTCCTTTCCTCCTCGGTTAGGTCCCAGCTGTTAAATCGTTTGATACCTTCCTCGCCAGCTGCAAGGAGTATGGTAGCTACTCTACCGTCCTGTTTGATGTTTGGATGGACTGCAAAGTATAGCTCCATTCGCTGTTTGAAAAAACGGAATGACTCTGGGACGTTATGTGATGTCCAGTCCATCGTTGGGGCCTTGTCTACCATATTAGATTATATTAGCAAAATCTTATCTCTGGTAAAGGTATATCTATGTTGATGAGCTGAGAGGGAACGTTGGTGCTGGTGTAGGTAGTCTAGATCTAGGCCTATTCTAGGTCTAGAATCTAGAAGCTGGTTGGTTAGCACAAGGGATGCTAACGAAGACTGGTCTGGTGATAGGCCTTAAGTTGATATAACTTACGATGAGTTGATATTTAAGAATATCACTGGTATTAGGATTGATTTTTCACCAGTGCTGATGCATTTGATGAAGTTAACGCTTTTCTACCGCTGCCACCATGTAAGGTTTCATTACATTGTCTTTGGACATGGGAACAAAAGGAACAAGGCACTGTTGTTGTTTCATGGAATGAACCGGAAGTGTTTATTAATTTGCCAGATAGTTTTTGTTGGGCGGGCCAAATCCGATACTGTTACACTGCCGACATTACCGTAAATAATTTTCTTTGCTACATAAAATAAAGGAATTATTTCACAGGGTGTTAACCATGAGCGTCAAAACAAATCGTATCCTGCATCTCTTCTGAATTGATCATAGACTTATTTGTAGTATTATTCTTAAAATTCAGTTTTTGTTATTTAGTCCATCATATTGAATAAAAGAATGTATATTCTGCTTTTCTTCCACACTTTTGCTTGCCACTCCTACAAATGCATAAACGGACAGGCTCCTAAATATCTCAATGCTCTGATTGACATCAACGTTCGGCTAGAAGCCTAAGATCCTCTTACACAATCAACCTTAAAAAAGGCATTCAAAAACCAAATTCGCTGACCGATTTTTCTCTAACACCCTGCTCACTGTCTACAAAAACCCGAACCTCTACTAACTACATAACTTTCAAATCAAATTTTAAAACAACTATTCCAGGTAGCGTATTATTAACGATCACCGCTTGTATGCAATTGTGTGATTTCTGTGAACCGCTATATAGCATGCCAAATGGATTAAGTGAGCTATACAAGTGACTTATTACTATTGCTTACAATTATAGAGATGTTGCACTTAATGTGAAATTCCACTCTTCCCTACTGATGACATAAATTCATAGTATTTAGCAAGGTAACTGTATATTCAGTGATAGGCAACACAATGAAGAATTTTACATTTATGTGTGCTGTTGCCTATGCATGTCTGGTTGAACAAGGATCAGATGGTAATTATATTCTTAGTCTCTTTTAAATGACTACGTAATCATCTCATCAGTCTAGAAAGCGTGACAGTCGTTGTGCCAAGATCACTCTTGCAGCTCAAGTATATTATAAAGAAATAAGAAAGACAGCACAGTTTTTTCTTCTATAGATCTGTATGGCATATACCCAAAACACTATTGTAAGCAAACTTTGTAGATCCTGTGACTTTTTCGTGAAAGATTACCTGTAGTTCATGCAAGGAAGAACTGAACTGATTCAAATAGGTTCAATGTTGTTTCCCCCCACCCTCTCTTTCTATTCTCTCTCTTTGTCTCAGAATAGAAAGCAGTGTCAGTTTTGAGATACATGCAGACTGGCGGACAGAAATTAACATCAGTGGAATAATTTTTTCCTTTTCTCCCCAGTTATCCATCCATGCAATCCTGACATAAAACCTCCAGAGTTTTACAACAGTGGTGAAATGATTGATCTATGTTGCGAAATCTCAAGTAGATTTGTCAGTTGTCACGAGCATGGGCTGCTGTCAATTAAACATAATAATCAAAGTCTGGCTCTTCCCACAGAGTCAAATAATTGTTCTATCAGGTTGACTATTCCAAAGGCTCAAGCATCAGACATGGGAAAGTACTCTTGTTATTTTAATGACAATCATGTCGGCTCCTTATATGTTCATGTGCTGGGTAAGAAGACTCCCTGGTTTGGAACATTTTATTGGTCACTTGCGTTTGAAAATAATGGATTGAAAGTTTCACTTAGTCAAACAAAATTGTTTCTGATTTCGTTCGTTCTTTTTGAATATTAAATACAGAAGAAATTATATCAACTCACATAAACCTTTAATGTTTGAATTAAGTATCTAATTACTTACAGTTCTACAAAATTGATGGAAACCTAGTCTTTACATGCACTGTTGCTAATGAATCAGTGTCATTTGTTTTCTTTTCTAAAGTTTTGACACATAGCTCTAATTGATAAATTTTCGGCAATATTGTTTTTGCAATGTCCTGTAGCATAGCAGTTAATCAAGTATTTGTGTGCTGGCTCTCAGCTAGAAATGTTCAACCATATTATGTTAAGCTTTCCAGAGGCCTAGACAGTCTGAGATTATCCTAACTTCTGCAGCTCTGAGTGGAGAAGCAGGTGCAAGCTTACCACACATGATTAAAACTTTTTATTTCATGGCCATTCTTTTATTTCTTGTCCTATATAATAATTTATATCTCTTGTATCTGTGTTTTGTCAATCAATTTCTTTCAGCCACACCTTCAAAGCCAAAGATTTTAGGAAAGAAGATAAATCCCAGGCGCAAGAACACAATATTTATATTGACCTTTGATCCTGGTAAAATGACAAACTTTGACAATATTACAGTCTATGGACAGACAGACAAAGGGTAACATCTGTTTTTCCTTTATTCGTTAATTTGATTTGACTGATTGATGTATTAATATACTTGTGCAGAACGGAAACATTTTAATGCCAAATCAAAACCTGAGAATAATTAGAATGTTTTTTCTTCAAACTTTAAATTTAGGATGCTTCATCCTACTTACCAGTTTATGATAACATTGATGACTTTCTGATGACAAACGTACAAAAAAAATCAATTATCAAGGAATTTTACTGTTCACTGCTTTGAAATCATAGCCTTAACAGTTTGTATCCCTCCTTTGTTGCACTACCATTTTTTTCTGTTGTCTCTTGTTTATTTTAGAACAAGGAATTTGACACCATGGTGTAAAAAGGACAGCTTTCTAAATGCAGACCCCCCCTTCGAGTGTAGGTATCAGTATGGCAAGCCGTTTTTTTTTAAGGAGGATGACCATCGTCATTGTCAACCAAAGGTTACGAGATTCAGTGGAACTCAAGGAAAGCTTTAATCCGTACCTGTTCAGTAAGTAGTTGGATCTTTTCTCCCTCTCCTTTTAAGTTGCCATTGGTGGTTTGGGTTGGGGGGGGGGGTGCTCCAGGTAGGTCCTACTTTTTTCTGTCGTTCTTTTCTTTCAATTATCTTTTATCTTGCAGTTTCTTTTTCTTAATTCACTCGAGATCACACATATGGTGGACAGGTTAAATTTCAAAGAAACAAAAAACTTTTATCTGTCAGTCGGCTGCTCATTTTGTCAATGAAGGGCAGTTGATGGGATGTACCGGTCATCATCGAAAGCGTGTGAAAGCTGCGAGCTCCGGTCAGCCCTGCTTCTTTTTTTCCATTCCTTTACATCTCTGTGGGTAGTTGGTGGGTACTACTGGTTGGTCCTACTTTTTCCTTTTCACTTTTCATTTATCTTTCATTTTGCTGTTTCCTCTTCATGCACCCTGGGAGGGATCACCGCATGTGTTGAGAGGGGGAAAGTTCAGCAAAACAAACAAATAAAAATTGCATTTGTCTCTTATCTCGCTACTTATGCTTAATTTACTTTACATATATGGTGAATGGATTATACACAAAGTTAATCAATCAATCATTCTGTCCATATATGGATTTAAATTCCATTTAACTGTCAGCTTTTGAGTGTTAACTTTGGAAATAATGTTAGCCACTATTA
Source organism: Doris montereyensis (assembly GCA_037039925.1). Taxonomy (NCBI): domain Eukaryota; kingdom Metazoa; phylum Mollusca; class Gastropoda; order Nudibranchia; family Dorididae; genus Doris; species Doris montereyensis. The sequence goes on from JAXRKP010000018.1 coordinate 715,834, forward strand.
TATCAACACTGGGCTCTTGGTAGGTTCTACTACTTTTCTTTCGCTTTTTTACACGTCTTTCAATTTTCCTCTTGCTGTTTCCTGTTAATTCACCCTGAGATTACTGTATACAGTGGAAGGGATATATTGTGATGACACAGGCAAAGAAACAAATGACTCTGACCAAAATTGGCTTAGATAAAAATTTCTGGTCTAAAATTGAAGACAGGAGTGTGCATTTTAGCAATTGGGTCTATCTTTAATGTACATTTTTAAGGATAATTCAGTGTTAATACTTTACATTTCTATGACGAGATTTGCATTCAAACAAAAATGCATATTTGTAACATGTATTCTGGCAATGAGCATGTGTACAAGTGCTGGCACAAGATTGGTCAGAAGGACAGAAATTCACACTAAAGCATGAAAATTAAAAAATACAGCCCAACCTGTTCTTAACGATCACAAATGATGAAAATGGTTGTTATGGACAGGTGGTCGTTTTGTGCAGGATAATATGAGTGGATGGAATTTGTCTAATTTAAAAAACAACTATCCCTTCCGAGTTGATGGAATATGTGTATCAGTCCACATGTTATACCCATATTTTTGGGAGATGAGATGACCATGTAAGACAATATTGCTACTGCATGATAAGCAGTATTGTGTCCCAATCAAGCAGACAGGAAGTCTGTGCAAAGCATGTAGACAGCAATGCAAGATGGTTACTTAATGAAGTGTTTTTTCTTCAACGCAGACAGTGATTGTCAATGCCAGTGACATCAAAGCATATAGAAAACAATGTAAGCCGGGCCTTTGTTACGTAACATGAAAGTTTCATAAGCTGTGGGTGCACTCTGCAGTCCAGAGGCAATGTGTCGGCCTTTCAACCAGAAGGTAGTAGTAGTGAGTTTGAGCCCTGCCAACGGTTGAACAATTTTCTTGAGTCTTTTCGAACAAAATCTACCCCCTGGTCCAGGTAGGTGGATTGACACCTAGTTCCATAGGAGACGGACGATAAAAAGGAGATCCCGTGTGCAGATCACAACACTCTGTGCACGTTAAAGACCCCTTGACTGTTTACAGGACAGTCTGGGCAAAATTAAAAATCCTACTAAATATCCCAAGATCACCTTAGTTGTGGATGTGGGTAAAATCAAATCAAATAAATGATTCGCATGCTGCTTTAGTCAGCAGTCAACGGTAGTGTCATAGGATTGCAAACAAAAGCAATGGGGAACACTTTGCTCACAATAGGCAACACAATCCATTTGCATCGCATGTGTTTGCATAGAAGTGTCTGGATGGCAAGACACTGTGACGAGGTGTGAAATCGAGAACATCCATTTGGTTGTCTTGCTTTGATGACCAGCCGCTTACACATCAATTGTTTTGAGACACTGACTGATAATGGTAATGATTGGTTATGACTCAACAGCATGAGTGTCGATGTAGTAGTGAAGTGGGTAGAGCCAATGTAAGGCTGTATCTAATAGTCACTATGGGCAGCTTATGACGGCGATTGGTCGGTCAAATGGAGAGAAACATAACATAGAAAAATCGCAATGGAGTTGATTACTGGTGGTTGTTCTGGACAGGTGGTCGTTATGCCAAGTTGGACTGTATATATCATAGTTAGGCAGCCACCTCTATTCCGAATTTCATATTTTATTTCCATTGTTACACATGTCCCAATTTTACAAGTAGCCTCAAATTTAAATACAGTTAATCGAATGTTTACTCTAAAATGATGTATTTCATTTCATTTTTGAAGTCTGAAGTGCTACACCATCATCAAAGCCTTTCACCCCTACCAGGGTATAGGCCACTGACAAGAGATTTCCATCTTCCCTTCTCCTGGGAGATCTTTCTTAGCTCACTCCAGCTGGCATCCAGTCTCTTCCGGTCCTTTTCTATACTCCTTCGCCAAGTGTCCCATGGCCTACCCTGGTGTCGTCTTCCCTGCGGATTCTATTACAATGCTTGTCTTGTTATATTTGAAGCAGGCTTTTCGCAAAATATGTGTCCAATCCATTCTTCCTAGAGTGTTTTCAATAATTTCTATTTCTGTTCTTCGTTTCTAACTCTTTCTTGCCATTTAATTTTCAAGATCCTTCGAAGACGTCCATTGACAAAGGATTGAAGTTTCTTCATCGTCCCTAAAGTAGTCTTCCAAGTTTCTGCTCCATATAGAAAAACAGATATGACATTTGACTTGAAAAATCTTATCTTTGTGCCAATCTTGATTTTCCTTTCTTTCCATACATTTTTTAATCGGGAGAATGCTGTTCTTGCTTTCCAATTCTTCTCCTCACATCAGCATGGGTTCCTCCTTGTTTATCAACAGTACTGCCTAATAAAGTAAAAGAATCTACCTCCTCAGGGGGTGTCCTGAATGGTGATGGGTTTATCTGATGATGAGTTAATTTTTATTATCTTGGTCTTTCCTTCATTAATCCTCGAACTGGCTTATATAAACTTTTGTGGTGGCCATGTTCATTATGACAATTAGGGGTTTGAATGAATAAGTGAAAAAACAAGGCATAATTTGATGTCAGATGTATAGATAAGTATACATTTTCGGAAATATTATAAGTCAGGGAATACTTTTCCATCGCTGACGAGACCACAACGATGAATAATGATGACGGTGACCATGACTTTTTTATTGTTGAACTGTGAAGAAGCTTTTATTTTTTTCATCTCAAACGTCCATAAAAATCTTAAGGCCTTTTTAGAAACTTTTTTGTTGTTGATCAAAATATACAGGCAATGAGCTTTCAGAAAATGTCTAGTTGTGAGGGTTTATGGCATCAATTGACATTCCTATACCTATGCATTCAGAAAAAAGGTGTGATTTTTCACTGTGTAGAGAACGGAAACACGCATAATTTTTGGTTACAAAATAAAAAATAAAGTCATTCTTGTGTTTATGTCATTAGAAAAACTGATGTGAGATGAATACTAGATCCAAAAGTTGTCTTACAGGCTCAAGATCTACTTGCCTCTAGTGTCATCACTGTTTCTAAATTTCATCTCATCTTCATTACTACTGTCATCCCTGACGTGGTAAATGCCATTAAAATCATCGTCACTATTACTCTAATCATTAGTAAAGATATCAAACAGATGTTTTCTAGTGCTAAATGGCCTAAAATAGCACCATTTGATGGTCCTTCAACTGGACCTGACATCGTAAAGTCAACAAAAAGGCGAAAATCTAAGCTGAGAAATCTGTCTTGAACTTAAGATTTTCAAGCTTTATTAAGTGATCTTCTGTCCACTCACCTGAGACCTTTTCTCCAATCCAAATTCTGGTGAATAGGCTATGTAGAATGTGTACAGTAGTTGCGATATCTGCCTTCAGAGCCTCTGGCGGGATTAAATCTCGTCCACTGGCTTTGCCTGACTTGGTAGCTCCTATTGCCATTGCAATTTCTTCCTTTGTTGGTGGGTCTGTGTTAATTGCTAGGTCCTTCCTTGCTGGTAAAGTAGTTGGTGGGTTCTCTGGTGGTGGTCTGTTTAATAGTTGATTGAAGTGTTCCCTTCATCATTCCGACTGTGTTCGTTTATCAAATACTATATTGCCATTTGCATCGTTTACGGCATCTCTGATCTATGTTGCTTCTCTGACATTACAAGATTTTCATTGTCTAATAAACAATTTTCATCTTTGCTTCTGTAGCTGCCTTTTCTGCCACCTCTTCCAGAAAGTTGTTCTTGTCGTTCTGTATTCCTCTTTTCACTCCGTGATTGAATTTGGTACACTCATCTTGGGCAGCCATCTTCTCTTTTCTAGTTCTACAATTGTTTATTGCCATTTTCTTTTTCTTCTTTCTTTTATCAGTTCTAGTGATTCCTGAGTAATCCAATCTTTGTTTGTTTTGTTTTTTGTCCTAAAACAGCTTGACATGTAGACTAAAGTTTTCTTTTACCTGAACTTAGTGTTCATTAACATCGCATTTAAGGATTTGGAATCTGTTTTTCAACTCAAGCTGGAACTCTTTCTTCTGTGATTTACTTTTAGTACATTGACTTGGAACGTAGTCTTCTTTTCCTGATTGGCTTGAGTGAACCTTTTTAGTTTTAGTTGGAGTTTTGCTAAAACAAGATGATGATCTGATGCTATATCCGCTCCTCTCAATATTCTGACATCTTCTAATGATCTTCTGATTTTGCTTGAAACGCAGCGGGGTTGATCTGGTTTTCCGTCCTCCAGTCTGGGGAAATCCTTGTTGCTTTGTGAAGATCAGCAATGCCAAAGCTCTCTTTGCTCCCTCTTGCGAACAGATCTACTGTTGCTCATTGAGGATTTTATTGGGAAACTCAACATGTGACTGTCAATGTTTGTATGTTTAAATGTGTGATATAGATGTTTGGATGTTCCAAGAAAATCATAGTTTGGAGCTAAATATACCTGTTTTAAATATGGACTATTCTCAAAACAGCCAATGTCTTTCTCACACCAAACAGTGACAGGTCCAGTTTTATTCATGAGTGTGAGTACTGTGAGTCAGTTTTAATTTTCACCGTAAGATATCTTGAAATGAGCCTGAGACGTATGCTTATTATGTACATAATATAATATATACATAGATAGCTGGATATTCTGTATAGTCTAAAGAAGACCAAGTCATTGAATTGTTTTGCATTTTTCTCCTTTTGTTTGCAGTCAAACCAAGGAGTGTTGTCAAACTGAATGCCTTTGCCATTACAGCAAGAACAGCTAAAATTACATTTTGCCAGCGTCCAATCATGCATTTACTAGTACTGGAAATGGCCAACATGTCTTACAGATTTTTATTCCAAATGAATAAAAGTCAAGGCATAAGGGAAGAGAATAGTGCCAGTATTGTAAGTACAAGTTTCAGGCTAGAATTGTTTTGAAAATCAAGATTGGATAGTAAGACCTTTTCCTCTCCTCTTGTACAAAAGTGAGGAGGTGGGGGGGGGGGGGGGGGGGGAGAGATCATAAATGAAAGCAGAAAAAACTCTCCTAAATTAAACTTTAGTATTTTGGTGTTTTGCCATGTGAAAATAGTTATGTGATCGAAATATAAGATCTATTCAGCAAAATTGTGACCACATCTTTCATCAAACTTTCTGATGATGAAGATAATTACTTCTTGAGTACCATAAAATTTTCAGATTCTTCTTTTGTATGTCCTTTGAAATCTACTGTAGATGTTATTTACAAACTATTATTGTTCTATAGTTAACAATTTAACCAGCGATTCATGCTTATTTAGCAGGCAAATTAACATTGCTTTTCATTGTAACCATGAATTTTAAAAAAAGAAATTAGTCGCGCCTGGCATTCCAATTTCTTCAGAGAAGGGAATACAGACTGTCATTAAGCTTACCATCAATGTAACAGGAGTCAGCCAAGTTGTCAAAGTGAGCAATTGGGGTAAATTTTCTTGCCCAAGGAAACGACCTTGAAAAACTTGAAAGTGGGGCTCAAACCCAGTACCTCTGGGTCACAGTGCAATGCTTTTAACCATTTGGCCATCTCGTCCCCTACCATGAATAACATTTTAACCAGCTAGTCATGCTTCTATAGCAGACAATTTAACATTGCCTGTCATTGTAACCATGAATTAAAAAAAGAAATTAGTGCATAAGGACATGAAAGAATATTGAAGCCCCATTTGAACAAATACAAAGGAAGAGATAGAAAAAAAAATCTTTGGACACCAATAGAGATGAACAAATCCGTGACCTCATGATACCCATGGCCTCACCATGAAAAGAGAGATCAGTAAGGAGTGTAGTTAGCTTGGTTGGTACATGTGGGGTACTGTGAAGATTTCAATGAAACATACAAAGATACTTCTTCATTCTTCATGAAATCATCTTATATATGATGGATGAGGTAAATTGCAATGAAATAAAAATGTCACCTTTTAAAAATTTCCCTTCAAAAAGAGGCTGGTCCCAAAGGAAAGAAATCCCTGTATTATTATGAAAATACAGAACCTGGTTCCCTTCACAAAGTATATCGTGACAGTCAATGCTGTGTCATCTGCAGGCAGGAGTGCCATGGAAGAAACCACATTTACAACAAAGGAAGCTGGTATGTTTTTTATTACCTTGTTTTTAGCGCTAAGAGCTTGGGGATGTAAAATCAAAAAATGATTTGAAAGGAAAAACCCTGAATAATACTCTTTTGAGTATCGTATCTTAAAGAATCGTTAAAAATAAAAGAATCGATATTCTGTCTCTCTGTCTGTCTGTCTGTCTGTCTGTCTGTCTGCCTGTCTGTCTGTCTGTCTGTCTGTCTGTCTGTCTGTCTCTCTCTCTCTCTCTCTCTCTCTCTCTCTCTCTCTCTCTCTCTCTCTCTCTCTCTCTCTCTCTCTCTCTCCCTCCCTCCCTCTCTCGCTCTCTCGCTCTCTCTCGCTCTCTCTCGCTCTCTCTCTCTCTCTCTCTCTCTCTCTCTCTCTCTCTCTCTCAATCTCTCTCTCTCCCTCTCCCTCCCTCCCTCCCTCCCTCCCTCCCTCCCTCCCTCTCTCTCTCTCTCTCTCTCTCTCTCTCTCTAAAAACAAAACAAGCCACCCCGTGTAAACACAGCCCACAATGCGGTACATTACTTTACTCGCGGAATACTGAATAAGGGAGATAATGCCAGTTTAGAAAGGCATCAATTAGATGACATCCTTTAACATCATGGCTACAATGAACCATGACTACAACATACTAATTTTGTGGTCCGAAGGAGTATGTTATATGGACATTCTATTGTATGTACTGTTTTTCACTTTCATGTAATATTTATGAAATTAGACAGTGGTCTGTTACAATGTTATTTTCAATGAGAAGGTCTCCTTAAGTGCTCATTCTTTTATTTTTGTCTTTTACATTTCAGCTCCCATGTCACCACCCCAAGAGCTTCTTTATTGGGCGTCATCAAGCTTCAAAAAGTCCTGATGAAAAGTCAATGGTGCTTTTAATCGCTTGGAGAGTAAGTTGCATGACACATGATTAATCAAGAGGTGAAAATTAGTTACCTAAACCTGTGATCCTGAACACAATACATTAGTGTATGTTCCTACGTATTTATTACATCGTACATAGTCAATCATTTTCACAATCAAGTCTATTTCCAGCCAATCTATGTTTTTTAACACTCAGTAATGTGACCTGGTGTAATTTTGGGAAAAACAGACATTTTTCATGACAAAGATCTCCCAGCATCGATGAAAAGAAGAGTATTCAAATAATGTGTGCCTACCCATTATGACACATGGGTGCCAGACCTGGTCACTATCGAAGAAACTAGCAAGAAAACTGCAAACCACTCAGAGATAGTTGGAGAGAAAAATACTACTTATCAAAAATCCAAGATAAGATCTCTTGCATCGAAAGAAGAAAAAGAATAGTGGTCACTGACTTAGATTTAGATCTTTCAGGTGAAAATGAATAATGTTTGTTGTCAGAATTACCCAGAAAATGACTTAGAAAGTGTTCCTGTTGAAAATGAAACACCATTGAGACATTGATCTAGATGAAGTGGAGGAACAAAATTCAAAGGAAATTTAAAACTCAGGACTTCCATGTTCAAAGGAATATGGTTGATATTTATGCTTCATGAATCAAAACATTTTATGAGTAGGAATAAGAATGCCATGCAAGAATTGCAACGATGTATATTCAGCTCTGATTATCCCTGGAAATCACCCTTTGTATACACAATGAGGAAATCAAAATTTTGTGAATCCTCATGCTATATAATTTTCTGAAAAAAAATCTCAATTTTCATCTTTATCAATACTTGTAGACTAGAATTTGTTCATCTTTTTCCCCTGTTCCCTATAGTTTTAGCTTCAAAGTCATCAATCGAAGTTGTTGTAAATTACTTTAAACACCTTTTTGGGACCAAAGTGTTTAGAGAACTGTGAAGAAAAACGGAGCTCTTTTTATTTGATAACTTACTGTGGGTGAAATTGGGAGAGGAATGGTTTCATCCTTTCGAATCATTTGATATTAAAATTTGATAGCCACATTCATCTCTGCTAGCAAAGTGTTACAGCCACATTCTTCTCTGCTAGCAAAGTGTTACAGCCACATTCTTCTCTGCTAGCAAAGTGTTACAGCCACATTCTTCTCTGCTAGCAAAGTGTTACAGCCACATTCTTCTCTGCTAGCAAAGTGTTACAGCCACATTCTTCTCTGCTAGCAAAGTGTTACAGCCACATTCTTCTCTGCTAGCAAAGTGTTACAGCCACATTCTTCTCTGCAAAGTGTTACAGCCACATTCTTCTCTGCTAGCAAAGTGTTACAGCCACATTCTTCTCTGCTAGCAAAAAGTGTTACAGCCACATTCATCTCTGCTAGCAAAGTGTTACAGCCACATTCTTCTCTGCTAGCAAAGTGTTACAGCCGCAGTGTTCATCTCTGCTAGCAAAGTGTTACAGCCACATTCTTCTCTGCTAGCAAAGTGTTACAGCCACATTCTTCTCTGCTAGCAAAGTGTTACAGCCACATTCTTCTCTGCTAGCAAAGTGTTACAGCCACATTCTTCTCTGCTAGCAAAGTGTTACAGCCACATTCTTCTAGCAAAGTGTTACAGCCACATTCTTCTCTGCTAGCAAAGTGTTACAGCCACATTCTTCTCTGCTAGCATTCATTCTCTGCTAGCAAAGTGTTACAGCCACATTCATCTCTGCTAGCAAAGTGTTACAGCCACATTCTTCTCTGCTAGCAAAGTGTTACAGCCACATTCTTCTCTGCTAGCAAAGTGTTACAGCCACATTCTTCTCTGCTAGCAAAGTGTTACAGCCACATTCTTCTCTGCTAGCAAAGTGTTACAGCCACATTCTTCTCTGCTAGCAAAGTGTTACAGCCACATTCTTCTCTGCTAGCAAAGTGTTACAGCCACATTCTTCTCTGCTAGCAAAGTGTTACAGCCACATTCTTCTCTGCTAGCAAAGTGTTACAGCCACATTCATGAACGGAAATCAGGATGTGCTTGTATGCCGACCTAAAGCTCCTAAAGCTTTTTTAATGTTGCTTTTGCTTTGTCATAACTCAAACAAACAAAAACCAGATTGATTTTGCATTGATATATTTTAATATGAGATATTGAAACTCCGTTTTTTTAATGAAATATTTTCTTCTAATCTTGCAGCCAATTCCCCATGACTTAATGGGTGGGACTATTTATTATCGAGTGGAGATAAGTGACGGCAATTTATATGTCAGACAACTCAAAATTAGCTCATTTTATGTCGTATTCGATGATGTACCATATCATGCTGGTCTGACCATAAAGATCTGGTCTGTTAATGATATTTCAAGCAGTACCAACTTCAGCGAACTCAAAATACCTCCAGATGGTATCATTGGTGAGTATTCATTTCGGATATGATATTTTTGTATGCAGAGAGAGGAGGGAGATGCGAGGTGTCCTAAACAAAAAGATAAATGGGAATTGTTTTTTAACCTAACTCAATCCATGGGAAATTTTTAACACATGTAGAGCATTCAACGGCATTGTAGAAACAAATGTTTCAAAATGTAGAAATTACTGAAATAGAAAAAGAACAGTTCTCGTAAGTTAATCCATTTTAATTTGTATTGTAAAAATCAATGTACCTGAAAAAGGTAATCAAATTTAAAGAAAATACGTCACTGGAATGTAAGGAATTTTGAGATAAACTGCCTCAATAAATAAATAAAATTCAAATTTTAACAATGGGATTGGCAAAAAGTATTTTTTTAAAATGATGAATGTTTCATTCAAGAAAGATGCTCCATTCATCTTTTATGTTCCTTAATAACATTTCGCAATCTGATAGGGGAGAGGGAGGGAGAGGGAGGGAGGGAAATAAATAAATAAATAGATAGACAGATAGTGTAAAAAGATCATTGGAAAGATGGATCAAAAGTTGATTGAATGATTGATTATTTCATAGATCTAAAGACAGATATAAAGAGGTGGACAGATAATCTGATAAGATAGATGGATTTTGGATGGGTTGTAAATAAAGACAGGCATAAAATGTTTTTAAGAAGTGCATATGCATGCCCGGGCAGTGGACAGGTAAGCAGGGAGTAGATGATCCCGCCCTCCACGAGTCTCCTGCTGCCTTTCAGGCAGGTCTTGGCTGACCAAAGGCTAAGGGAATTAACCCTGAAAGAAAACAACTTGCTGCCTTGCAGGCCGGTCTTGACTAACCAAAGGCTAAGGGAGTTAACCCTGACAGAAAATAACAATCTGCTGCCTTGCAGGCTGGTCTTGAATGACTAAAGGCTAAGGGAGTTAACCCTGACAGAAAATAAAAGGCCCGGTAAGGGGCCTCAAGGTGGCTGCCCCACCGTCTACCTAGGGTACAGTGGGCTAATCCCCTGCTTATCTAAAACAACCTGATTCAAAGTAATATATGCAACGATTTACCCGGCTTGAACTTTCGAAGACGACTCTGGAAAAGAAAACGGACTGTGATTTTTGGAACATGGAATGTTAGGGCAATTAATGGAAAGGAATTAGAATTGGCTGAAGAAATGGAAAAATTCAAAGTAGACATTTTGGCTATTACAGAAACAAAGAAAAAGGACAAGGAATAGAAAATGTAGGACCAAATCATACTTTAATCTTCTCAGGAGTAGATGTCAAAGATAGAGCTAGAGCAGGAGTAGGTCTCCTAATGCATAAAAGGCAAGAAATGCTATTAGAAAGTTGAAAATTTATAAGCCCACAGCTATTAGAGGTAAATATCAAACCAAAAGGAAGAGAAATTAAATTATTAATAGCTTATGGATCAAACGAAGATGCCACCAAAGAAGAAAAAGATATCTTTGAAAATAATTTACAAATAGCTGCAGAGAATCTCAAACCCAAATAGGAATTAATGGTTTTAGGAGATTTAAGCGCTAAAGTAGGCAACAATGTAGAAACATTAGGAGGAGTAATAGGTAAAGAAGGAGAGACAACTTCTCCAAATGGAGAGAGACTAATAGATTTTTGCCTAGAGAATAACATGAAAATAGCTAACACATTTTTTCCTCATAAAGATATCTGCAAATTGACAAGAGTAAATGAAGACAGATGTGAAAAGTCAATCATAGACTACATAATAGTTAACAGTTCCCTATTTTACAGGACAATGGATGCTAGAGTAAGCAGAGGAACTGAAATATTTAGTGATCATCACCTAGTGATAGCTAAAATGAGATTATTAACTGAAGAAAACAAACAGAAAATCAAAGAGAAGAAAGCTACTAAACTCAAAATAAAAGAACTGAATAAACCAATAATAAAGCAGATATACCAATCCAGGATAAAAATATCTATCAGTGAAAGGCAGATGGATCTGAAGGAAAGCACAAGTAGATATCTCAATGGAAGAACTTCAAACAGCTATAAGAAAAGTGAAATTAGGAAAAGCCCCAGGAGCAGATCAAGTTTATCCAGAAATGATTAAAAACCAAGGGAGAGAGGAAGACAAACTACTACATAATGCAATATGTCAATAAGCATGAAAGTCCAAACAGGTACCAGACGACTGGAATAAGGGAACGGTAGTACCAATACACAAGAAAGGATCAACTATGGAATGCTCAAACTATAGAGGGATATCACTACTTAGCGTACCAGGAAAAGTATGCCAGGATTCTGGAAATGAGACTAAGGAAAAGAGTAGAGGATCAGATTGAAGAACACCAGAGTGGATTTACACCAGAAAGAAGTATACAAGATCACATATTTACAATAAGACAAATAATAGAAAAATTCCTTGAGAGAAACATTGACTTGCACCTGTGTTTTATTTACTTAGAAAAGGCATTTGACACTGTGAGGAGGGACAAACTATGGCATTCCTTAAAAGAACACAACATAGAGCAAAATTTAATAGAAGCCATTAAAAGTTTTTACAATAAAACAACATGTGCAGTGAGAGTAGCTGGATATCAGAATAATTTGATGTAGATATAGGAGTAAGCCAGGGTTGTATCCTAAATCCTCTTTTGTTTATCATATTTATGGATTCAGTTGCAAAGGCATCCTCAAAAATGAAGAAAATGAATGTAGGTATGTGGAAGCTGAAACTAGTAAACGTATCAACGCTTTCATTTGCTGATGAATTAGTTCTATTTGGAAAATCAGAAAGGGACCTCCAGTCAAATAACAACACAATGAATAATGAATTAAATAAAAGAGGAACGAGAGTAAATGCAAAGAAAACCAAAACAATGCTAGTAACTAGGAAGCTAAAACTAAAACGCAAAATCTTAAATTAGGCAGGGAGGTTTTAGAACAAGTTCAAAGCTACAATTACGTAGGAGTAATGATTAACTCAGAAGGAAAACTAAGAGAAGAAATCAGCCAGAGAATCCAAAAGGCAAGTGCAATATGTAACCATCTAGGAAAAGCATTTGTAGGTAAACAAGAATTGTCAACAAAAACCAAAATGGCAGTATACAACACAAACACAGTTTATTGTCCTATTTTCTCCTATGGCAGCGAGACCTGGACCTTAGACAGTAGGGAATACAGTAGCGTACAGGCAGCTGAAATGAAATATCTAAGAAGAGTAGTAAGGAAAACTAAAAGAGACAAAATCAGAAACACAACAATAAGAGATCAAACCAAAGCAGATAGCCTAAAAACTAAGATAGAAATGAATCAATTGAGATGGTTTGGACATGTTAACAGAATGAATGACAATAGAATAGCAAAATCAGTATACAGTGCTAAAACTCAAGGTAAAAGACCAAAAAGCAGACCTCGGAGAAAGTAGGAAGAAGATATAAAAGAGGCATTAAAGCAAAGAAATTTAACTTTCACGGAAGGAAACAGAAAATGTCAATACAGGGCAGCCTGGAGAAGGATCATTTTGGGCATCTAAAACCCATACACCGAAAGGTAGAATGGGAGCTGATAAAGAAAGAAAGAAAGCATATGTATGCATATATGTATGTATAGATAATATGTGTGTGTAGGAACAGTTTATGTGCGAAAGGAGACACATTTATTTTGAAGTTTTGTCTTTGCAAAAGTTATTTTCGTTACTCCTTGTATTGTCTTGTTCTCATTTTTAGATCTAACACACTTTGAGTCACACGTAGAGCTCCAAATGGATCAGGCATTGGCGCCAGAAAGCACCCATTCCAGGCTGGCGAGTTTGGGGCCTACATTATTGCCGTGGGAGACTGGATCAAAATCTTAAAGATCTGGTCAGATGTCAAGTACGTTTAATTTATGGACATAATGTCATTATCAGTATCTTCATTTTTGTGGTGTCGTTGGGCTAGGGGTTAGGCTGCTGGACTTGAGATTGTAAGATCCAGGGTTTGAGTTCATCACTGCTGCATCCAACATTGTGTTCCTCTGGGCAGACATTTAACTCAAATTTTCCCCTTCGACCCATTTGCAATTGGGCACTAGCTTGAGCTATGGAGTAAAAACCTGCAACAAGCTAGTGTCCTGTCCAGGGGGATGTATTATCACCTGTTTCGATTCATGCTATTAAAACCGGGATGAGCTCCTACTCTGTGTGTCTTTAATGGCCTTGAAGGAATTTTACTACTATTTTTTATTCTTTGCTTATGGTAGGTTTGTTGTTTTTTTTCCCAGTTAAACAATTTATTGAAATCATTTTTCTAAATTTAAGGATAAAATTGTTATTTTAACTCATTGATCCCGCTTCCCATACCATTTATGGGATTGTCAGTCGGTCAATTATGATGGTTTCCGCACCCTTGATGGGGTGGTCATTGTAATTTTAAAAAAACAAAACCCTTTACTGTTAGAGTCACGGGACACATTGCTAACGCTTGTGGAATCATTTCTCTCATTTTCATGGAAAGCTTGTCGGATGGTAACTTTTTGAGTTACCGGAGGTACAAGGGATGCAACTAGAATGCGACCAGTCTCATGAAATTGTTCAACTTTCGTTCTTAACACTGTCAATCATGGCAACAACGAAGAACCAGAAACACATGAAACTCTCCATCTTCGTCTGCTTGACAAACAGCTCAAAGAGGAGTATATTCAAGCAAGGATCCTCATTCCAAATTGTCCTGAGCCCAAAAGAACTCACAAACCAGAAAGTTTACTAGCTTTATATCTGGATTGTATTACCTGCTTCCACTGCCTGGTCCAACTCCCACCAACACATTAGACAGTCCAAAGCTAAGCCCATATGGGACTGTAAGGTGTGCTACGATATAAATGCAAGCATTCCAGGCTAAAGGAGAAGAGCAAGGAAATAAATGATTGGTATAAAGTGTGTTTTATACCCTTACTCTGCATAGAGCCCTGTTTTGAACATTTTTACTTATCAAAGCTATAATATGTATAGGTTAGTGACTCTCAGTGACTTTTATTTTGTTTTGTTGATTACTTAACAGCCTTGTTATCCTCTATGAACACTCAGCGATGTATACAGAGGATAAAAACAATGTGAACACTTTCATTTTCTTCCATAAAGAATTTTTATTCATGACAGCTCTGAAAAACAAAATTTATCCAAATTTTTAAAAATTGCATAAATTGAATATTTCATTTAAAATGTTCTTATTTATTTTATTTAATTAGACATTGTCTAAATTTGTTTGTGTGAGAGGGACAGTAAAAATGAGTTATCTTGAGACATGTTGCGATTTTTTAAATTTACCCCAAAACATCAATATTCCGGGCAATAAATCTACAAAAAGGCTCAGTAGTCAGGAGTTAAAAGAAAGTCATTTTTAGAGTAGATTTAGAGATGCAAGCTACCTGGTGTTAACCCTTGTAGTAAGGCTAACCTGCCGACTGCTCTCAATACGGGTCAATAATCTCGTTCCGCTGTGTACGAGGCTTCCGCACGTGGCACCAATAGCTTTCTCGCTCCGCTGATGAGACTGTCATGCTTAACCACTACATACTTGTGATTACTGTGACTAGTTTTTTTATCTTCACTGAGTAAGGTGACATAGTCATTTTGTTGTTGTTATTGTCATTGTGTTTATATTGCATTGTTTACTAACAATAACATATATAACAGCCTACTTTTATTGAACGTGACAGGGAATATACTGCAGTTGGCCCTTTACTAATGAAGAGGAATATGAAAGGTATATACTTAAAGATAGAAAACGGGTCAGGACAGAGAAATCTTCAGTTTGCCCAACTTTCATAAGCTACAAGGAGATATAGAAACAAATAAACAGTAAACATGCAGCCACGTGCCCCCCCCCCTCTCTCTATATGTTACCTCATCTCTGTCTGTCTGTCTCTCTCTCATTCTCTCCATCCTCTCTATTCGTCTTTCTTTATCTTCCTCATTCTCTTTATGTCTCCTGTTTGTTTCCTTTCCTCTTTCTCTCTCCCTTTCTGCCATTCAATAATAGCGTGGCTGGCTGTGTCAAATTTTATGTTGTAGAGTTTCAATGAACAACGTTTATCTTCATTTCTAAAGGAATCATTTTCATTCTCACATCTAAATAAAATGATGGAACTATAATACTAATACTAGAGGAAATGTCCAACCGCCTTTCGCTAATCCCATGACCGAGTCCAATGTGCATAGGTAACACATTCCCATGATGAAAGAAACAGGCCCCCGGTTTATTGCTTTCATAAGTGTGTATTGCCCCAGCTGCGGCAACGCGCTCTATCCCAGACCCTAACACCTCTTCTCAGCTACATGCTTCCTATGCTTTTGAAAACTCCCTCTCTACCCTATGTCTGTAACTAGTATTACCTTCTCTTCTCATTTACAATGACATGAGTGACCATCGTTTTGTATTCTTGGCTGTTCCCTTCCTACAGTTCAATAGTAATCCACCTCCTCCCAAACAGCCCCCACCCTTATGCAATCCATTGGTTTTTCACATCTTCCTCCCACTTCTGGATGTAAGTCTCCTCCTTAGTCCTTTCTATACAGTAGGAAGATAAACTCTTGTAGTTTCTAATGTCTATACACTTCAAATAGTTCGCCCTTCCTCTTGTCCAAATACCACATGTCATCATGACCATGTGAAATGGACCTGTTTGAGAGATCAAAGTTCTTTGTTGCTGTTCGCTGAACTCAGATGAAAGCTTCAATTTTCCCTTGTACTTTCAACACTACTCTCTTCATTCTTATGTGAAAAAGAGGTGGAGATGTATTTTGACGTATGTAACGTTTGACAATATAACCATGAACACAATGCTCCCTCTGATTGGTCAACCCTGAACGTGGTTTCTTTCTATGACTCAGGTCATGCTCTCCATTCATGCTGACCATGGGTATATATCGAGTGTGTGTTAGACTCTGGAAATGAACTTCACTTTTACCCCTTAGAATAATAGACTTTCTCTATTTGGCATGGCGTGAGTTGATCAGCGTAATTGGTCAAAATAGAGGCATTCCCAAAACCCGTCTTTGAGTTTGAGTGCAATGCAGTGCAGTTACACGGGACCCGCCACTAATGCTTTGTCTTGCTGGAAGGCCAGGAGTGATACAAAAGTACAGGACCCGCCATTAGCGTAGGTGTGTTTAGAGTGACCAGGGGCTTGGAAAGATATGGGACCTGCCTGAAAAGGGTGAAGATATGCCCAACGTTTGTTTAGAATTTACCTTTATTTGGTCTCCTTAAAGTTTTTATGCACTATTTTTTTTTTTTCCACTAAAGCTTCTCTTCTGCACTCTTATGACTGAACAAGAAGAAAGGGGGTAACGCTGCTGCTGAATTGTTCAAAATGATTTACTGACTTTGGGATGCAATTTAAAGGTTAAACTCCCGCTCAGTTAATATTAAACAAGCCAGCTTTTAAAAGTCGAGAAAATAACATCTTATCTTTGATTTAATCCGTTTAAGAGGAAAGCCATGCTACGCAGAGAATTTTGAAAGTGCGCATGTAAAGGTCACGTTATTAACTCAATTATGTCAGGCCAAGACACATCTCCAAAGTCACACCATTTTTTCACAGTGTGTCTCATGAAAAATACTTATTTCAAGATCACCCTTTGGATAAGACACTGGTATGCTGCTAGCTATATATCAACACTGCCATGGTATGGAGGTGGAGCAAGAGGAACTGTCTTAGGTGCTTTTCTCAACGGCACAATGTAGAGCCTAGTGAAACTGATTTGAACCCATGATTTCACAGTTGAAAGTCTTAACTCTCTACCACTAAATTGCTGGTGCAACATGCTGTCTGAAAGCTATATTACTTTGCTTTCAGAACAATAACAAAGTCTTTTTGTTTGTTTTTAACAGGAATTTCCCCATGTTGTTGACTCTATCCAAGATTCCAGACAAGAGGCTGGCATTTTAAACCACACGATTGTCTTGAGTGGAAACCCCGAAAAGGAAAGCTACACTTATAGGAAGGAAAAGATTTTGGTGAATCGCTGCAAGGAATCCCTTTGCACTGATGCCCCCCAAAAAATGTTACAATAAAGATAAAAAAAACCAATAGGCGGAGAACATATGCCTTTGATGAAAATGATAAAAGGCCGCTCAAATTCTTTGTGTCTTTCATTTCCAAGAACACCCGTATAATGCAACTCTTTCCTGTCAGCTGTTACTACGATAAAAGCAAAGGTAGGACTTTGTTTAATAGAATTGAAGACTTTACCTTTGCTTGTCATGAAATGTGTCATTTTATTCCTGACAAGCTTCTGCACATGGCTTGAATTTTAGAAATGTCTCTGCCAAAATGCATGGCCCACGTGTGACACAAAATCGCAAGATTTTAGCAGAGTTAAGGCCCACAACCCACTACATGTATTTACATTGCCATTCTTGTTTGGACATAAACTCTTTTGTTTTCTTAGTTATTTGTTATCGTTTGGGTTTTGTTTGTTACTTGGCTTGAGGATAATTCCCAATTATAGGCTTAACCTCGTCTCATAGATTGTTCATTCCTTTCTCACTCAAGACTTCCAGAAGGATGGAATGTTGACACGCATGGCATACGGTACGATCTCCATGGGTAAAAGTGACACAAGGAATTCAACTTTTCACAAGAGTGTTCAAATCTCTCAGACTTTCAGAGTGTCTGTCTGGCAGACCATTGTCAGACGCAGCTAAGACCAAGGGAGGGAATGGGCAGACAAGGGGTGCTAAGAGCCAAGACAGCCAAGACTAGGCATTGTCATGCATAGTTAACACAGAACTAGATGCCAAGACACACACATTCTCATGCGTTAACACAGAACTAGATGACAGATTTGTTATTGGGACGAAGCAAAAAAATGTATCGAGTTTATTTTTCACGTGAATTAACTCTTTAAATGCATCAAATTGAAGACGAACTTACAAAAATATGTTGCATTTTGGCGAACAAATCATGAACGTTATGGTGAATCGTGCCTTTTTGGCAGCATGTAATTTGGCTGAGACTTTTTTTTATCATTTCCCATTCTACCTTCCAGTGTATGGGTTTAGATGCCCCAAATGATCTTTCTCCAGGCTGCTCTGTCCTGACATTTTCTGTTTCCTTCCGTAAAAGTTAAATTTCTTTGCGTTAATGCCTCTTTTATATCTTCTTCCTACTTTCTCCAGATCTGCCTTTTGGTCTTTTACCTTGAGTTTTAGCACTGTATACTGATTTAGCCATTCTATTGTCATTTTTTCTGTTAACTTGCCCAAACCATCTCAGTTAATTCATTTCTATCTTAGTTTTTATGCCATCTGCTTTGGTTTGTTCTCTTATTGTTGTGTTTCTGATTTTGTCTCTTTTAGTTTTCCCTACTACTTTTCTTAGGTATTTCATTTCGGCTGCCTGTATTTCACTGTATTCCCTACTGTCTAAGGTCCAGGTTTCACTGCCATAGAGGAGAGTAGGACAATAAACTGTTGTATACTGGCATTTGGTTTTTGTTAACAATTCTTGTTTACCTACAAATGCCTTTCCTAGATTGTTATATATTGCACTTGCCTTTTTGGATTCTCTGGCTGATTTCTTCTCTTAGTTTTCCCTCCGAGTTAATCATCACTCCTACTAGGTAATTGTAGCTTTAAATTCTCTCTGCCCAATTTAAGATTTTGCATTTTAGCTTCCCTAGTTACTAGCATTGTTTTGGTTTTCTTTGCATTTACTCTCATTCCTTTTTTATTTAGTTCATTATTCATCATGTTGATATTCGACTGGAGGTCCCTTTCTGATTTTCTAAACAGAACTAATTCCTCAGCAAATGAAAGCATTGATACATTTACTGGTTTGAGCTTCCACATACCTACATTCGTTTTCTTCATTTTTGAAGATGCCTTTGCTGTTAAATCCATAAATGTTATAAACAAAAGAGGACTTAGGATACAACCTTGTCTTACTCCTATATCTACATCAAATTCTTCTGTTACATTTCCAGCTACTCTACTGCACATGTTGGTTTATTGTAAAAACTTTTAATGGCTTTATTAAATGTTGCTCTACGTTGTGTTCTTTTAAGGAATGCCATAGTTTGTCCCTCCTCACAGTGTCAAATGCCTTTTTAAGTTAATAAAACACAGGTGCAAGTCAATGTTTCTCTCAAGGAATTTTTCTATTATTTGTCTAATTGTAAATATATGCTCTTAATAATAATAGTAATAATAATATGGAGATTTCTATAGTGCCCATACATCGAGATGCTCTAGGCGCTTTACACTATCAAAGAAATACAAGAAAGAGTCAATAAAAATTGACATCAGAAATAAGTCTCTCGAAAATAATATGTTTTCAACCGCTTTTTGAAGGAATAGATATTAGAGCTGTTCTTGATGATCATTGGCAGATGAGTTCCAGACCATGGGACCATTGAATGAGAAGGCTTTCATGTCTAATTTCATATTGCCTAATCTTGTACACTTCTTCCTGGTCTAAATCCACTCTGGTGTTCTTCAATCTGATCCTCTACTCTTTTCCTTAGTCTCATTTCCAGTATCCTGGCATACACTTTTTTCTGGTACGCTAAGTAGTGATATCCCTCTATAGTTTGAGCATTCCATAGTTAATCGTTTCTTATGTATTGTACTGGTACTACCGTTCCCTTATTCCAATTGTCTGGCACCTGTTTGGACTTCCATGCTTGTTGACATATTGCATGTAGTAGTTTGTCTGCCTCTCTCCCTTAGTTTTTAATCATTTCTGGATAAACTTGTTCTGCTCCTGGGGCTTTTCTAACTTCACTTTTCTCATAGCTTTGTTTGAAGTTCTTCTATTGGGATATATACATCTTCATCTGTCTCAACTCGATTACTTGTTACTCTTAATAATTGATCTGTACTCCTTGTTTCATATATTCTTGAGGGATTATGTAATTATTGAAAATACTTTCTCCACATTTCCATGATTTCACTGTCTCCTTTCATTATTTCTCCTTGGCATTCTTAATTTGTCGTATTGGTCATTGCTCCCCAGAACAGCTTTTGATTTCCTTGATAGCTTTCTTGAAGTCTTTGTCCAGACTGTTCCTGTTTTTGCTTTCCTAACTTCCTCTTTGGCGATAGTTCTTTTACTCACGTAATCTATCCTATCCTCTGGTCTCTTTGTTTGCAAATATTTCTTCCAAGCATCCTTCTTTTCTTTGATCTTAGTCTTGACATTCTCATTCCATCACGCTGTTATTTTCCCATCCCCTTTAATTTGTTTCCTACCACAGACCTCTTCAGTACAACTGAGGAGTGTTTCTTTATATATTTGCCACTTTTCTTCTATTGTCCTTACCTTCAGATCAATCTGCCTTTCACTGATATATCTTTTTATCCTGGATTGGTATATCTGAGGCCGTGTTTTTGATGCAACGCCATGCCTCCTAAAATTTTGATTTCCAAATATTTTTTTCAATCTTTTCTTTATATTTAAGTTTTGCATTTTTATGGCTAATTAACTTCTTTGTTAACTGATTTATTTTCATTTGTATTTCCAAAAAAAAGTGTTCTTTTCTCTTTAATTATAATTCTTTTTAACTTTCCTTACCCATGGCTTGTTATTTGGGAATATGGTCCCTTGTTTTCGGGGTATACCATTTTCAACACAAAATGAGATATAATCCGAAATAGTTGAGTTAGTCTGTTGAGATTTGAGTAGCTGTTATAGAACAAATGCAGTTAGTGCATTCAAAACAACCCTGAAGGGAAGCTGTGTTGTTTGGTGTCCACATTGTTATGTATTTGACAGTTGGTTCAAACCTCGTGAGGACAGGTTTATATATTGGAAGTAATAGAACACAATTATGGTCAGCTGTCCCAATGGATGGCAGTGAACACGAAGTGTAGGCCGATGGTACAGAGCAATAGCAGAGATCAAGTGTTCTGTTGAAACAAGTTGGGCATGAGATGTACTGCGTGTAGGTATTGAGGGTTTTCTCCTCCAATGTACAGTGATTGAAGTCTCCAAGAAAAAAAAACTAGGGGGGTTTAAGGGGAAATTACATCAAATCTGTCCTGTAGTTGACTTAGATAGTCTAATTTAGTTACTCGGGTGGGATTAGCTTTCGGATTGATATAAAGGACAGTCAATCCCATGAATAAAATATTCTATAAATATAATAAACAAGTGAGAATTTAGAAGACTATACTTTTAATCATATCCCAATTTAAATTTATTCCCAGATGAAGTGAAGCTGAAATATGAAGAAATTTCGAAAAACGAAAAGCTGATTTTAGCGTGGCGGCAAAAGTGTGACCCTGACAATCCAACCCAGTATTTGGCAGACAGTTACCACGTGTTTGTGGCAAAGTCAAGCCAGTGTGCAAATATGGTAACGCATTGATGCTTTAAAATAGTTTTTTTTTTCCCAAGGAGCAGCAATTTGTGTATTTACTTTGAGTTTACTCTCACAAATTGGCCGGCATAGTGCAAAGTGGGCCATCCCACAATTTCATGATTTTGGGGAGATGCAATTTTATTGATAGATACTGGTGAAATAGTTCTAAAGAATATCAGTTTCATTACTATGTATAGCCGGCCTCTGTTTTTTCACTTTTGTAAAAGTGTTGGAAAACACATTTTCACGAAGCCCAAACCAAGTCTATCTTTCTACCAAAACAAACGATAGTGACAGGAGAGAGATGTGAAATTGGGATGGCTCATGTGTGCACTTCCCACCTGAAAATTAAGTAAACAGGTTAGGCCCACATGCTTGGAATGGACCATTTAAAAAAAAAAGATCTTTAACTCATGTTTTCTCAAAATAGACTAATTGTGGGTTGGCCCACTCTTACGCTAGGCCCACTAATTGTCCCCTATATCAATTTTTGAGTTATGAACCTTAGAATCTGGTTTCTTTTTAAATGTCATATTAACACGTTTTAAGGTAAATTGGTTTGGCAACACTTTTCCTCGTACAGTGGTACATCTTTCTTGCATGCTATGTTTACTAATTTTATCAATGTTCAATCTAGCAATGGAGGCAACAATGAAAGAATTCTTAATAAGTAGATTAAAAATTGGTTGCTAATTGCCTTAAAAAGATGCTATAAAACATTTTTTTAAACTTAAAAAAATATTTTGTCATTTAGGGGCCTACGGTTTCAGAGATGCAAGGGAAAAAAAGAAGAAAGAACTGAAAAAGTGACTGGATAATACTAACGTTGCAAAATTTGAAAGGCTCTTGAAGGATAAGGTGATAGATTCTTTCTCTGATATTGTCTGTAGAAATGAAGGTTACAGGTGCCAGCTGGGTATTTTGTCATTATTCTTCCCTAGTCTGATCCCTTCTTGTTTTGGCTGCCGGTCATTATCAGGACATTTAACAGCAGGCAAAACTTTGTTTCAAGCATTGACGTAATGGTTTGTACCATCCTCTATTATTTCTTGTCCAGCTCAAGGAGATGTGTCTACATTGAAACAAAGCATATTTGATCAGACCAAATTTGATCTGCCTCATCAAGATACTTATGTTTTGTATCAAGGCTTTGAGATCAAATGGAAACAACTATGGGGATGTCAAGTTTGTTGGAGAGGTTTCAGGTTTGTATCGAGACTTTCATTGTGTTCTTTAATCAATTGTAGTATATTACTTATTATAGATGATATTATGATGTTGTGAAAATGTTCAAGGCAAATAATTTGATTGTATGCTTTTAAGCATTTAGTGCAATGTTAAGGTAGTAGAAGTGTTAAATCTTGGTTTTGTTTTGAAATATTTGTACTTGTTTTGTGATTTTTTGTGTTTGTCTTATTTTATTTTATTTTTTTGGTTTTTGTCAAGGTTTAAGGGAAGTACTTTTTTATCGTAACTCCTGTCTATCTTCTTTCCTTTTCATCTTCTCACTCCAGTCATCATCTGCGGAAGGTTGTTGATTGGTTTTACTTGTAAATCTTAAGTCTTTCCTTTCAGTCTTTTAAATTCATCCTGAGATCGTGTTCTTTGATACGGTTAAGGACATTTTAAATACCCGATTCGGGGAAGAAAGAAACATTTTTTTATGAATCGCTGTCTGCTTTACCTTTGATAATTCATTGAAGAATTTTATGTGTATTGCAAAGCTCAAGTTTGTCACCTCATAAATAGACGTTCATATAGAGGCAATCACAGATATTGGCAGAAATAATTAAAGATATTGACTGACACAATCACAAATGATGGCAGACACAACAACGCATATTGAGAGACATAATCACTGATATTGAAAAGCGTTTTCCTATTTTTGTCATCACTCCCGTTTTCAAATGAAAGATCGATGAGAGCTTTTCTGTTTTCTGAAATTGAACAAAAGCTGCCTCTAACTTTTAGAAAGATATTACAATTACAAGCATTATGAATGATGTCACAGAAACAGAATTCCATATAGGAGCTTCACAGTTTTTGTGTAATACGCAATATATTGTCGGTGAAACTGTTTAAACACGCATGTCCACCGGGCGTAATTTTTCAGGAGAAGCAAACAGTGTATTAAATCACCAAATAAGGTCGTCACAAACACTATAATATGCTTTTGGATTAAAATTTAATAATTACCATGTCTTTAGAATGTAGTAGATGAAAAAAAAATCAGTTGTGCACAAAATGGACTTAGATCTACATTTACATGGTTAGAATTGATTTTTAGAAAGATTTAAACAAGTAAGTCTTGACTTACAAGGTCACTGTGTCAAGGCGGGACGGAAATCCTTGTTTAGATAATGTGCATGACTGGAGCCTATTGATTGAATCAAGGCCTCCAAAATTGATAAAGGCAAAAAAGGAGCATGCATTTTATCATTTGAAGGACAAATCTCATATCCCATATATCGTGGACTTATGCATTTAGACAGTTTCACCGAGGATAGACCTATATAGCATGGTCCTTCATTTGAGGGGGCGGGGGGGGGGGGGTAGTAGTAGATTTTGCTCAGAAAAAATAGAGAACATTTTTTTCAAACCAAGCTACCTTTGGTTGGGAGGCCAACACTTTGCCTCTGGACTACCGAGTCCCCTAGGGCCTTCAGTACCGCTCACTTATATGTTCCTATGAATTGATTAATATTCAGTCTAATTGGTTATTATCCTTGCATAAACACTACTTGTAATAAACGTAAAACTGGATGGTTATTATCCTTGCATAAACACTACTTGTAATAAACGTAAAACTGGATGGTTATATCCTTGCATAACCACTACTTGTAATAAACATAGAACTGTATGGCTATTTTCCTTGCATAAACACTACTTGTAATAAACGAAGAACTGGATATGCAGACCAGTTGATCTGAAGAAACTGTGGACTTACAGTGGTAATCATTAATTAAATTTGCAAAGCAAAATAACTAAAGGCAGAAAGATTTGTTTTTAAACATCACACACAACTGTGATGGAGAGTACTACAAGAGGTGACAAAGTATGTCTATAAAGACAAGTTCACTCATCACTAGAAGAAAAATATGTGCAAGACTGATAAACAAACTATTTCTCAATAAACAGAAATGTACACGTTGAAACTGATCTAATAGCACACACATTTGGACGTTAATAGCTTTAAGGAAAATAGTCAGGCTACTTCATTTATGATTATTTGTGTTCTTCCAGTGATATAGTGGGGGATCGGCAGGTATTACTAGTAGTGCTAGGTTCTTCTGTTTAGGATATTGATAAATGGAAATCTCTTTGCTTCAGTGCTCCTCTGTATATTATTTCTTTAGCCACTGTTATTTTTCTCATTTCACATACTAGATGCAAGTCAGTCCTATTTGGTTGTATGGATCTTGGTCTCAATTTGCCTGCTTGCTTCTGTTTTGGGATGGTAATTCCTCTTTTTTTTAAAATTGTATGATAACCACTAAACATTGCATGATATTGACAAGTAAAATGGAGGGAGGGGAGTTCAATTAAAGCAATATTTTCATTTCTGAAACTTAAGGTCCATTCACTGCTTTTAGTGTGTGCTGAGCTTTGAATTCTTTTATGTATGTGTATTAAACTGAATTTGTTAGCTGCCATTAGACTGGTTTTGATGATTGAGAAACGATCCAAAGTTTTGGGTTATTAAAACTTTAAATGCTATTTTGAACATTATTACTATTGTATCTCAATGAAGGTTTTTGGTGATCTATAAATAATCCAAGTTTTTTGGGTGATTAAAAACTTTTCATACCACGTATTTTGAACATTGATACCATTCTATCTAAATTAAGGATTAATTTGTTCACGTCTACAGCAGCATTCATGGCTTGCTTACTGTTACAATTATGAGGCTCATTACAGTGTACTGATAAAGGCTCCCATATAATATTTGTTGCTGACATCTTTTCATGTCTGGGCAGCAAAACTTTTAGCCCACTGACTCAAGGAAAGCGAATGGTAAAAAGAAAAAAAAAGTGCTGTCACTGGAAAGTGTTGCAGCTGGAATTCCAATTTCTTTAGAGAAATGAATATATACTGATTATGCAACAGGAGTCGCCCATGTTGTCCAAGCGAGCAAATAAGGGTAAATTTTCTTGCCCACGGAAAATAATGAAATACCTGAAGAAGGGCTCCAAACCCAGTACTTTCAGGTGACAGTATAACACTTTTTAACCACTCAGCCATCTGGTCCCCCTTTGGTAGAATAAGTAAATTTATTTCACATCTTATCCTCTTTTCCAATACTTTTTCAGACCTATGAAGCTAGAAGTCTATGGCAAGTTCTTTTTTTTTTTTTCTAGCAAAATGTTATGATAAAGAATAACCTTCATTGAAGAGCTGACATAGAGAGTTGAAGAAATTCATGATATATGATAAAGGTGACTTTGAGGATTATAGTTCAAGCCACTGATCTCACAATTCGTTGTTTAGAGAGTTGAAAGAACGGAGGAGTGGAGGGTAACAGATGTTTTTTCTCTTCAAGCATGTTCTGGTACTATCGCAAAAGGTATGGCAATGTACCAAAAAAGCCTGGTAGATATTTGACACAGTTTGAAGGTGATGCAGAACAAAAAGAAAACTTAAATAACATTACAGTGAGTATTTTGCACAGCTAGGAAACACTTCATTTTATGCTTCAGATAAAAAAACACGAACGATGTTCTGTAATGTTGATGCCTATCATGTTAAAAATCAGTTCTACCTTAGTATTATTCATTATCTTATCATATTCCTTCTTTGTCCATATGTGACCTTTAATTAACCCAATGCTTCTTGAGGCCGGGCAGTGGACAGGTAAGCACCTGTACGGGGATTAGGCGGTCCGCCCTCCACGAGTCTCCTGCTGCCTTGCATGCGGGTCTTGGTTGACCAAAGGCTAAGGGAGTTAACCCTGACAGAAAATAACAACCTGCTGCCTTGCAGACTGGTTTTGAGCAACCAGGAGTTTAGGGGGGCCTCAAGATGGCAGCCCCACCATCTACTTAGGGTACAGTGGGCTAATCCCTGCTTATCCAAAATCAAAGTGATTTAAAGAAATATATACAATGATATACCCGGCTTGAACTTTCAAAACGACTCTGGAAAAGAACACGGACTGTGATTTTTGGAACATGGAATGTTAGGGCAATTAATGGAAAAGAGTTAGAATTAGCTGAAGAAATGGAAAAATTCAAAGTAGACATTTTGGCTATTACAGAAACAAAGAGAAAAGGACAAGGAATAGAAAATGTAGGACCAAATCATACTTTAATCTTCTCAGGAGTAGTTGTCAAAGATAGAGCTAGAACAGGAGTGTGCCTTCTAATGCATAAAAGTGGGAAGAAATGCTGCTAGAAAGTTGGAAATTTATAAGTCCAGGGCTATTAGAGGTAAATATTAAACCAAAAAAGGAAGAGAAATTAAATTATTAATAGCTTATGGACCAAACGAAGATGAGAAAAAGATATTTTCGAAAATGATTTACAAATAGCTGCAGAGAATCTTAAACTCAAACAGGAATTAATGGTTTTAGAAATTTAAACGCTAAAGTAGGCAACGATGTAGAAACATCAGGAGGAGTAATAGGTAAAGAAAGAGAGACAACAACTCCAAATGGAGAGAGACTAATAGATTTTGTCTAAAGAATAACATGAAAATAATTAACACATTTGTTCCTCATAAAGATATCCACAAATATACAAGAGTTAATGAAGACAGATATGGAAAGTCATTGATAGACTACATGATAGTTAGCAGCTCCCTTTTTTACAGTACAATGGATGCAAGAGTAAACAGAGGAGCTGAAATATTTTGTGATCATCACCTAGTGGTAGCGGAAATGAGATTATTAACTGAAGAAAACAAACAGAAAAGGAAAGAGAAGAAAGCTACTAAACTCAAAATAAAAGAACTGAATAAACCAATAATAAAGCAGATATACCAATCCAGGATAAAAATATCTATCAGTGAAAGGCAGATGGATCTGAAGGAAAGCACAATAGAAGAAAAGTGGCAAATATATAAAGAAACACTCCTCAGTTGTACTGAAGAGGTCTGTGGTAGGAAACAAATTAAAGGAGATAGGAAAAGAACAGCATGGTGGAATGAGAATGTCAAGACTAAGATCAAAGAAAAGAAGGATGCCTGGAAGAAATATTTGCAAACAAAGAGACAAGAGGATAGGATAGATTACGTGAGTAAAAGAACTATCGCCAAAGAGGAAGTTAGGAAAGCAAAACAGGAACAGTGGGAAGACTGTGGACAAAGACTTCAAGAGAGCTATCAAGAAAACCAAAAGCTGTCCTAGGGGGCAATGGACGTGCATGAGAAAGACCAAAGCATGCCCAATACGACAAATTAAGAACGCCAAAAGAGAAATAATGAAAGGAGACAGGAAATCATGGAAACGTGGACAAATTATTTCCAACAATCACATAATCCCTCCAGAACATATAAAACAAGGAGTACAGATCAATTATTAAGAGTAACAAGTAATCGAGATGAGACAGCTGAAGACGTAGATATCTCAATGGAAGAACTTCAAACAGCTATAAGAAAAGTGAAATTAGGAAAAGCTCCAGGAGCAGATAAAGTTTATCCAGTAATGATTAAAAACCAAGGGAGAGAGGCAAACTACTACATGCAATATGTCAACAAGCATGGAAGTCCAAACAGGTGCCAGACGACTGGAGTAAGGGAAAGATAGTACTAATACACAAGAAAGGATCAACTATGGAATGCTCAAACTATAGAGGGATATCACTACTTAGCGTACCAGGAAAAGTATGCCAGGATTCTGGAAATGAGACTAAGGAAAAGAATAGAGGATCAGATTGAAGAATACCAGAGTGGATTTAGACCAGGAAGAAGTGTACCAGGCCACATATTCACTATTAGACAAATAATAGAAAAATTCCTCGAGAGAAACATTGACTTGCACCTGTGTTTTTATTAACTTAGAAAAGGCATTTGACACTGTGAAGAGGGACGAACTATGGCATTCCTTAAAAGAACACAACGTAGAGCAAAATTTAATAGAAGCCATTAAAAGTTTTTACAATAAACCAACATGTGCAGTGAGAGTAGCTGGAAATGTATCTGAAGAATTTGATGTAGATATAGGAGTAAGACAGGGTTGTATTCTAAGTCCTCTTTTGTTTATCACATTTATGGATTCAGTTGCAAAGGCATCCTCAAAAATGAAGAAAATGAATGTAGGTATGTGGAAGCTCAAACCAGTAAATGTATCAACGCTTTCATCCACAAGGATTTGAGAAAATAAAATGCCATTTCACAGCAGGTACACACGTGTGTACTTGTGAAGAACTTTTGTCTGTCTTAAAAAAATTAACACTTCGATAACCAGTGAAGCACTTTTGGTCGAGTAAACGTGTATTTTTGTTTTAATGTACTCTCCACTTTCTGAAAGCAACAAAAGTAACTTATTGATTGTAGTTTCAACGTAAATGAGCTCCAATACACACTGGTACTTTCGAAATTGGATCCGGCACACTGAGAAGTGTGAGGTTGGATTTTTAGCTGTCGTAATTGGGCACATTGGGAAGCAATGGGTTCATGTTCATGCCTGAGTGAGGAGATAGATGAAACAAACAGAAAGCAGTCTTCTTAGTAGTAAAAATGTAAACGGTGTAAAGATTGCATTGTTTAGTCTTTTTGTTGTTGGTTTTTCATTACTCTTGCAGTGACTTCTGCTCTTCATCATTTTGTCTACACACAGTGTAATATTATCTCTGTTCTTGCTAGGTTATCTCTTTTATAAACAAACATCATAATTTTCATCTGAATAGTTTTTGTTGTTGTTTATTCTGTCACTCATTTTCATTTTCATTCTTTCTTTTGTAATAAAGACGCCAGTGGTTGTGGATGAGCGTTTTGAAAATGACAGTGGCCTCACAGGAGTGTACTATACTCAAGTCCTTCCAGTGTGAGTGTTGAAGAAATCTTGTACACTTCATCTATCCCATCCAAAACAAGAGTAGGCTGACAGATAGCCAAGTTACAGAGGAGACAGAGACAGACAGACATTCAGACAGAAAAATAGAGCCAGGATGACTGATGGCATGAACTGTGCTGTTTTCAAATGATTATTTTTTTTTAGATCATCATTTATTTTGGTACAGTATTTGCTGACAAATTGCATGCTGCCAATATGCATGATTCGTTATAATGCATGTTTTTTTCATTTAACCGAATTTCATGAGGTTAATTACCCCTCATAATGCAACAACCAACAGATTTTTGAAAGCCCGTCTTCAATTTGTTGCATTTTACCCTTATGTTGCTGTGTTCGACTATAGTCGAAACTTCGGGCTGACATTTGTATTGCCGACTTCAACTGTAGTCGAAACTAGACCAGCTCCACTAAAAATGCTGATTATAGAATGAAACGAAGTAAATTGTTATGTAAGAGTAGTTTCCCTTCCATCCTCCTGAGGGGCGACCCCAGTTTGCGGATAGGGGGAAGACCTTTAGATATAAGGGTTAGCTGTAAATAAGCAGTTGTGGATAAAACTGGCGCTAGTCATAGAGGGCGGGTGGGATTGTTGAATGGGAACTCGGTGCTTAGAAAATACCCAATAGGCTTGGTGAAATGACTAGCAGACGAAAAGAGGCGTCTTAATAACCTCCCCCGGGCAGGTAAAACCCATCAGCTGAAGAAAGCGGTTTACCAAGGATAGAAAAACAGCAGAGAATGAGATTAAAGACTGGGGCGAAACCTGGAATTCCATAAAGAAGCTTGCCATGAAAAGAGAGAGATGGAGATCCTTCATTGCTGCCCTACATGCAAACTGGCATAATGGGCAGTAAGTAAGTTCCCTTCCATCCTAATAGACTAGCTATTGCATGAATTTTTTCCCTTCAAAATTTACTGATTTGATCTATTTTTCCGATTTGTTTTATCATGGATTTCGATGATGAACAGATTATGCACCGTCATGAATCTGATTCTGATGAGGCTAGAGTTGAAGATAGGATGATCCATGGTGCATTTTTAAATTCCTTATTACTGGCTTCATGTTACTTTGTGTATTTTTTCTTAACATTTGCGTTAATCGTGTTTGTCATGCAGCATGTACAATTGTATTTTTTTTTTCACTTTATTGTCCAATTCTTCCTTTTTCTCTGTCTTCTTCACATTACAATACAATCCACAAATCTTAATTAGAACATAAGATGCTTCACAATGGTGTATGTATTTTGTGACCGTAAACTGTATTTTTCACTGAGATATGACCAAACAAATGGCCAAAATACAAGATGGCTGCCATGGTCACGGGACCTCATTTACATATTTTGAATTATTTATTCTTGTAACACAATCTATCATTAGTATGTCCTGAAAATTTCATTTGAATATCTATTGTAGTTCATAAATAATAATTTTTTCCTGATATGAGTCACTTCTAAGGATTTCAGCCAAAATGGGTGGCAATGGCAAAGACATCCGGTGTAAAATGGGTGGCAGCATAAGGGTTAAAGAGTCAATTCTAGTGAAAAATAAACGTGACAACCATCTGTGTTGCCTAGTCTGTCAAAATGTAGCCCGGCAAAATGCACGTTTTTGTCACCCGTGGACCATACATTTTGCCGGAGACTACTGTATTATTTTATGTGTTGCACTGCAATGTTGTTTGCTTTTTCTTTGTAATGAGTTGTCTTTCTCTCCTCTATTTGAAGTGTTAAAAGTATCATACATTCTTTGATAGTTTTCAAAAGATTTCAAAGATTCGTAGATATGTAAGCTGAATAAATATAACCCATGAAGAGGAGGATCTGCGCAATCTTCTGCAATGTTCTGACAACCGACCAGAAATGCCTGACCATGATAAACACAGACCTAGAGATGCCTGACCATGATAAACCCAGACCTAGCAAAGTAATGTTGATGGCTGAGTTGTTAGGCAACCGGACTTGGGATTATGAGCTCCGGGTTAGAACCCTAGCAAAGCTAGCTCAGATGTTGTGTTCCTTGGGGCAGACATTTAACACTCATTTATCCCACTCGACTCAGGTGCTAATGAGTACAAGCGTCAGACTAGTATCCTGTCCAGGAGGTTATTATTATCATCACCTGTTCTGTTTCATGCTATAGAAACCGGGATACGCTCTGTCTCTATCAGCCATAATGGCCTTGAAGGAACTTTATTTTTACTTATTTTACTTATTCAAACTCTACTAAAGAAACTTAAGTCACTTCGAAAATTAAGGTCTCCACTACAAAAATATGAATCAAAGTCTCAGCACTAGATTTGTACTCTCTTCACAAACAAAGGTGCCAGGCTGCCAGTTAGATGATCAGGGTGAGGGGGAATAAGACTGTGCCACCAAGCCTAAGTACTTTCTTAGGCCTGCTGCCCCTTCTGGTCATAGGCTATCTACAAGTGCCCTCTCTGTCACATTCATATAATCATCTTGATGTAGATCGAAATCGTATCCCTATCTGGTTAATTATGAAATAAAGCCTGTTAGCAAAAAGATACTAAATTTGCTCAATTGCATGCCTTTGATGTTGAAGGGATAGGTTAATGAGAATTTGATGTTGGAAGTTGAAGAATTGGGCTTAGCTATTGGTTTGGTTTCATGTTATGAATGTGCTGATCTATAGAGTTAGTCTGTAAAACAAAAGAGAAGTTATGAGCCAACCTGTGCCAAAATTTCGTCAACAGAGCATGTACTTATTATGTACCATACTCTATGAAATGTACAAATCAAGTAAGAAACAAACGAAATATCTGACAGCATAGAATGATCCGATATATCAGTTTATGGTTCTGTAAGGAAAATCTTGTGAATTGATATATCAGTTGTGGTCACCGAAGACAAAAAAATCGCAAAGAATAGATTAGAGTGTAAAGTTTGATTCGTCAGCTGAGCAAAAGGGAAAACAACTTTGAAAGAGGTTATTAAAGAGTAATTATTATATGGACCCAAGATAAATGCAGTGAAGAGATGAGAGGAACATATATTCTTCTCATTGACTCACAATCGACATATATAAAGTAAAATCATCAACTTTTCTTTGGTACAGTATGATAGATGAATTACGTTGAAACTCATATTCAGTTATGTAAATAAAACACAAATTTCTTTCATCTTCAGTCAACTTCCATGATGACCACATCCTTCAATGAAGGTTCAACAGGCATTAGATATTACCAACATGCTGATAGAAACAAGGAATCTCTCCTGAAGAATCAGAATTCTTCAGGGTACCAGGACAAACAGACGTGGATGAAGAGGAAGACTGCGAGGGGACGCCGCCTAATGATTTAAATAATCTCATCGCCAATTTGCGAAATACTGCCCCCCAATGAACAACAGGTAAATTGTGTTTTGTGTATTTTGTTCATTAACTTAACATTTTTGTGTTTATTTTTTCTTTGTAAAAAAAGTTGTATAATGATCCAATACAACAAATTTTAGAGAAGTATGATAATGTTGCAAATTGGAGATTTGTAGACGGGGTTCGAAAAGTTGAAATATATTGATCTAAAGACAGTCATTTACATTGATTAAAAACTAACTGCAAACATTATTCAGTCTAGAAGCACGGCAGTAACAAGTTAAGAATTTATAAACACAGCTCTACAGTGTGACACTTGACATCGGCTAGGTCTCAGTCAACCAATCTTGGCCAATTCCTTTCATTCACAACCAATGAAAGATCGCAAACTCTTGTCATGTCCCATCATGATCACGCCATATATGGAAAATACATACTACGCATGGGAACCTTATCCTGTGACCTTGATCGGGCCCATTGAAATAAACCATTTCTCTCCCTCACTTTTTTTCTTTCTTTCTTTCTTTATCAGTTCCCATTCTACCTTCCGGTGTATGAGCTCAGATGCCCGAGATGGTCTTTCTCTAGGTTGCCCTGTCCTGGTATTTTCTGTTTCCTTCCAAAAACTTAAATTTTTATGCTTTAATGCCTCATATCTTCTTCCCACTTTCTCCGAGGTCTGCCTTTTGGTCTTTTACCGTGGATACTGATTTAGCTATTCTATTGTCATTCATTTTGTTTACATTTCCAAACCATCTCAATTGATTTATTTCTATCTTAGTTTTTATGCCATCTGCTTTGGTTTGATCTCTTATTGTTGTATTTCTGACTTCTTCTCTTAGTGTCTTAATTTTTCCCTCTGAGCTAATCATTACTCCTAGGTAATTGTAGTTTCTCCCTGGCCAATATAAAATTTTGTGTTTTAGCTTCTCTAGTTACTAGCATTGTTTTGGTTTTCTTTGCAATGCATTTACTCTCATTCCTCTTTTATTTAGTTCATTATTCATCATGTTGATATTTGACTGAAGGCCCCTTTCTTTTTTCCAAACAGAACTAAATCAGCAAATGAAAGCATTGATACGTTTACTCAGTTACTGGTTTGAGCTTCCACACAAATACATTCATTTTCTTCATGTTTGCGACTGAATCCATAAATGTGATGAACAAAAGAGGACTTAAAATACAACCTTGTCTTACTTCTATATCTACATCAGATTCTTCAGATACATTTCCAGCTACTCTCACTGCACATGTAAAAACTTTTAATGGCTTCTATTAAATTTTGTTCTACATTGTGTTCTTTTAAGGAGTGCCATAGTTTGTTCCTCCTCACAGTGTCAAATGCCTTTTCTAAGTCAATAAAACACAGATGTAAGTCAATATTTCTCTCATGGAATTTTTCTATTATTTGTCTAATTGTAAATATGTGGTCTTGTACACTTCTTCCTGGTCTAAATCCACTTTTTAATCTGATCCTCTACTCTTTTCCTTAGTTTCATTTCCAGAATCCTGGCATACACTTTTCCTGGTACGCTAAGTAGTGATATCCCTCTATAGTTTGAGCATTCCATAGTTGATCCTTTCTTATGTATTGGTACTACCGTTCCCTTTTTCCAGTCGTCCGGTACCTGTTTGGACCTCCATGCTTGTTGGCATATTGCATGTAGTAGTTTATCTGCCTCTCTCCCTTGGTTTTTAATCATTTCTGGATAAACTTGAACTGCTCCTGGGGCCTTTCCTAATTTCACTTTTCTTGTAGCTGTTTGGAGTTCATCCATTGATATATCTACATTTTCAGCTGTCTTGATTATTTTGTTACCTTTTTATTTATCTCAAATATCTGTCATGATCTTGCGAAAACTGGTATTTGGGCTCTGGCTAAAACGAAATTAGGGCTATTTTTTCCCCGAGTCCAAAATAATTTTCTGACTTTTTAGGGCATTATATTCTATAAGATTTAGAATGTAACAAGTAACTGTTCCTTGTATAGATGTAATTTATGTAGTCATATGCTTTTAATTATTTTATTTTATTATTTTATTCTATGTTCAAATCGACTGAAATTGTTCAGGAAAACAGACTTAAAATATTACAGGTCCAAATAAAACTTCAAAAATTCATATTTTGGTTATTTATTGTTAGATTTTGTTGAAATAAAGTGTGTTGTTCTTGTATTTACAATGTCTGTCTGAATGTATCATTGAGCATTTGAAAAGTTGGCTTGTGGTACCTACTTTCTCCATGTTTTCATGATTTAGCTGTCTTCTTTCATTGTTTCTCCTTTGGCGTTCTTAATTTGTTGTATTGGGCATGCGTTGGTCTTTCTCATGCTCTTCATTGCTGCCCCACAAACTTGACAAAAACCCGTGGAGGAGGTGTCTGTGCCTATGTAAACAAACGATGGTGTCATGAAAACAACATCCATATTTTGAAAAAACACTGCACTGCTGATTGTAAGATCCTTAACCTATCTTTAAGACCATATTATATGCCAAGAGAATTTAATAAGATAATAGTAAATGTAGTATATATCCCATGCAACGCTAACACAACAACAACAATGGAAATTACAGACATACTTAATAAACAATTAATGTCATTCCCAGATTCTGTGATAGTATACTTAATAAACAATTAATGTCATTCCCAGATTCTGTGATAGTTACAACTGGGATTTCAATCAAAGGAACCTTGATCCTTCCCTTCCATTCTACCAAGATAAAATACTTGACCTATTTTATTCTAATGTGGCAAATGGATATAAAAGCAAAGGCTCTACCATCACTCGAAGCATCAGACCACAGCCTAGAAGACCAAACTGATTGAGGAAAAGCCAGTTAAGAAAACTAAGTTTGTCTGGAATATTGATGCATGTGAAAGGTTGAAAGGTTGTTTTGCTTGTACTGATTGAAGTGCGTTTTGTGATCATGTGAGAGCCTTGAGGAACTGAATGATGTTGTGAGCTCTTATGTCAATTTTTGTCAAGAAACTTTTATCCTAGATTGGTATATCTGTTTTACTATTGGTTTATTTAGTTCCTCTATTTTAAGTTTAGTAGCTGTTTTCTCTTTCCTTTTCTGTTTTTTTTCTTCTGTCAGTAATCTCATTTTGGCAATCACTAGGTGATGATCACTAAATATTTCAGTTCCTGTTTACTCTTGCAATTGCATCCAATTTACTGTAAAAAAAGGGAGCTGCTAACTGTTATGTAGTCTATGATTGACTTTTCACATGTGTGTTCATTTACTCTTATATTTGTGGATATCTATATGAGGAAAAAGCGTGTTGGCTTTTTACATGTTATTCTTTAGGCAAAAATGTATTAGCCTCTCTCCATTTGGAGAAGTTGTTGTCTCTCCTTCTTTAGCTATTACTCCTGACGTTTCTACAATGTTGCCTACTCTAGCGTTTAAAATCTCCTAAAACCATTAGTTCCTGTTTGGGTTCAAGATTCTCTGCAGCTATTTGTAAATCGTTTTTGAA
This sequence comes from Doris montereyensis, assembly GCA_037039925.1. NCBI lineage: Eukaryota > Metazoa > Mollusca > Gastropoda > Nudibranchia > Dorididae > Doris > Doris montereyensis. The sequence continues at coordinate 752,299 of JAXRKP010000018.1, forward strand.
GATATCTTTTTCTTCTTGGTGGCGTCTTCATTTGATCCACAAGCTATTAATAATTTAATTTTTCTTCCTTTTGGTTTAATATTATAAATTTCCAATTTTCTAGTAGCTTTTTCTTTGACATCTACTCCTCAGAAGATTAAAGTATGATCTGGTCCTATATTTTCTATTCCTTGTAATTTTTTCTTTGTTTTTGTAATGGCCAAAATGTTTACTTTGATGAATTTTTCATTTCTTCTGCTAATTCTATCTCTTTTCCATTTATTGCCTTCACAGTCCGTGTTTGAAATATCAAGCCGAGTATTTTTAGTTATTTCTCTGAATCAGTTGATTTTGGGCAAGCAGGTGATTGGCCCACTGTACCTAAGTAGACGATGGGGCTGCCACCTTGAGGCTCCCTACCGGGCCTTGTTATTTTGTCAGGATTAACTTCCTTAGCTTCAGGTCAACCAAGACTGGCCTGCAAGGCAGCAGGTGTTTTCTGTCAGGGTTAACTCCCTTAATCTTTGGTCAGCCAAGATCTGCCTGCAAGGCACCAGGAGACTTGTGGAAGGCGGGATCGCCTAATCCCCGTACAGGTACTTACCTGTCCACTGTCACTTTTGCCATGGAAAATTCTATTTGGCCAAATCGAGACTGTTACACAGAGTTTGTATCGATACCAATATTTAGCTTCAGGCGTATTTACAGGGTATAACAAGGGGTTATTTTTACAAATTACAAACATTTTGTTACTTTTACGTGGCCTTAACTTAAATTGAAAAATGACACCAGTTGATGTCCTAAATGTTATTCAGCTCTTTGTATGAAATACTTTATCTAATGTTGAAAGCTGTGGAATGAAGTAGCGGAATATTTTTGGATACTACTGGGCTGATTTTGCTTAGTCATCACTGGCGAAATATTAATTTGAGTTCTTTAGTTTGCAAGAGTAAATAAAGAAGAAACACTTTTCTTTTTTGGTTGTTGAAAGGACACAAGTAAATGCTCTACTGCCTGGCTTTTATGTTGAATTAGCCGTCCGTCTTCTCTCTTCATTAATTCTTCCTACTTCCTTTTGTCATGCCACACCATTGATTACCTTTACAGTCATTTTACATGTTTAAGTGTATTTTTCAAATTTCATTATTAAGCATTTGTTGCATGAGGTAGAAGTTTGTATAAGAGGTGGCCAGGGCGATCAGAGAAAACAGACCTGAGAGAGACACACAGCTGAGGCGGGCTGGGCCAGAGATGAAGTGAGAGACTGTTCTATTATTATCATTATGTTGTCCGAAGTCTACATCCAGTAGATCTACCTCAGTTTGAGGGAATATTTTTTATGAATGAATCATTAAAGATGTCACTAACCACCGATTTGTCTTGGACTTGAGTCTATTTGAATTTGTCCTTGGCTCGGTGAGCCATTACAGTATGCAGTGTGCCACTCTCTACTACTACATCTTCTACATCGTTTGTCCTGCAACCTTCGACACTTTTCATCTTCACCCATCACTCACCAGTATCACATATATAAATAGCTATGTATGGAAGAACCATGTCTACTATCATCATGATCATGTGGATTCAAAATTTAGTTGTCTTTGGGGTGGGGGTGTGGGAACCCACTTGGACTGGCAAGTGTAGGACCGAAACGTTGATTTTCTGTTATTTGCATATTCGGGCAGAACGTTCATTTATCTATAAGTTTATGGCAGAAAAATGTCCATATGACACATATATTTTTTTAAACAAAATATTTTGCAGGCGAGGATAGGTTAAAAACACTTAAATTTTTTACGTAAATTACCCTTACACTGACTGATAAGATGGCAGTAAAAACCTGTATATTGGCGGCTAATCGCTAAATGTGGCAAGACCGAGGTCACCTAACATCTGCCGACACTGCTAGTCGCTCCGGCCTATCGCTGTGTGATGTAAGAGGCGTTGTGCGTCATTGTGTAAACACGAGCACAAGCATAGGATATAGAGGAAAACAACAAAAAGCTGGTCACTTTAACGTCTGTTTTCACAGCAGTGCACATCTAAACCTAGATTTATAATCCTCTTTACATTAGTAACAATGCCAGAGACTGTCAAAAGAGTAAGGGGGCTGCTACAACAAGGGAAATTTGTCTGAAGTGTTCGTTTTGTGTTATTTTCTTTTGATTTTTTTTACTTGCATTTTTCTCGAAATGTAGTTTTTTCACACTAAAATTCTATCTCCTCCGCCATTTACCGAACGATTTGTATTATATTTGGCACACAGGGTCCTCTTGTCAATGTTAATAGAATGACGTCGTTTAAAAAAAATATATTGTTAACTTTTAGAGAATTTTTTTTTTGGTAATAAAAATGCTGTTTTTGTACATTCACGATATAGTATTTTCAAAATTTCATAAAAAAAAATCACAAACATTTTTACAACTCGAAGTTACCCTTTAGATATTGAATGGAAAAGTCGATCTGCACAGGTTTTGAGTGATTTTATTCATAACTAAGAGAGGAGATAGATTTTGAAAATTGGGTCGAAATATAAGATGGCGGCCGTTTCTATGGTAACCAAGGACACTACAAACTTTTCAATGATATAGGATGACTGTGTTTTGACAGTTACTCATGTGCATACTAAAAGCAAAAAATAAAAATTCTCTCTAAAAAAGGTACTGATTGCTCACGTTTACTGATTACATGATTACTGATTGCTCATGCTTACTGATTACATATTTAGTATTTACTGGTTGCTCATGCTTACTGATTACACGATTACTGGTTGCTCATGCTATTGTGAATATCTTCTTACATGTGGTCTCAGTTTGAGCTTGTGGTTTCACAGATATATGGTTGTAACCATGTCCTACAATTCATCTCTCCCAAATCCCATTCTATAAGTATTCTTTCGTAACAGTTGCGTCCATCAATATAAATAATCATTGAGCACTGCATTGTTTTTTAGTTTATCTTAGTTCAGATTCAGTGATTTCCTGACATTACTGACAGTTGAGCCTTTAATAAAAGCTTTATACTCAAATCCCTCAACATTCTCCCACATAATACTAATACTAATACCCTACTCTGCTTATCGTGTAGCCCAGATGTTTGTTCATATCTCAGTCATGTGTCCACAAAGTACAAATTAAACGCCATTTTCAATGATACAAAAAGAGAAACAGGAGTTACTCAAGGACACGTTGTAAGTAGTCGAAATAGCCCTGTGCTAGTGCTAGTTACATGTTGTTCCTGCGCAAACCAAGGCTGCAATGTCTTAGTCTGGTGTGTCAGTCTCCTAAATTATTGTATAGCTGCCAATTACAGTGGAACCTGCGAGAAATCAACTGCGCCTGTCATCAATTCTCAGTTGTGATCAACTTCCGCCACAGGATCTCCCCCCCCTATTTCATTGTATATCACCCTTTAATTACATCAACTACTTTGAGACTAGAACCTGCTTAAAATCAACTCTGAAAACTAAATCACATGGCCGTGAAGAAGCTCTACTGTTAAAAAAATGTATTAAAAGATGCATGTCACATCCAGCGCTAGCCTAGGAGAATGTCATTTGTAAACCAGCACGTGCCCGTATACTATAAAGCATATTATTTTTTATTTATAAATAATACATGTGATAGAGTGAGTTATTGGCTACAGAGTACTTGGAAGAGATGGTGTACATAATACATTGTTACAAAAATAGGCTACTTTTACTTTACTTAGGCCTTCTGCCCCTTATAGGGCATAGGCTATCCACAACTGCTCTCCATTTTTTACAGTCCTGAGCTGCCTTTTCTAGCTCCTGCCAGCCATACCCCATCTTCTTTGCTTCTAGGCTAGATTTGGAATAAATCCCCAGGACTCTGCAACCCCGCTGTGTCTCACTGTCCCGAGGTGTTGAGCTTAAGCAGGTTCCACTATAGTACCCGGTATGTAAAAACATACTTGGTGTGTTTTTTCCCCCCTTTGAGTCCTTAAGTCTGTGTTTACCTTGAAAAGTATGTATATGTGTATACTATGAGGACTTGCTGTATTTAAAAAAAGAAACCCTCAGTTAACGGCACAGACTTGGAGACATTGGTGTGAAAGTTCTGAGACGCTGTTCTGAGGTCGTAAAACTACTGTCACACTTTAGCAAGAAGACCAACGATCGGCAGAATTTCTCATTTATCTTAAAGAGAGTTAATTTAAGTTAAATGACCAATATATTCTGGAATGTTGCAGACCGCTAGGCAAGTTTGAATTAGTTTACGCTGTCAGATTCTGTTTTCTGATTTGAAAGCGTTGGCAGCTGTGCTAATATAAGCTTTACGTTTAAACAACAATTTGTTTGTTCATGCGTGGGTCTGCAAATTGTTCCCGTATCACCATTAGCCGTAGATAATAATTTAACTAAAAAATCAAACTGCCTTCCACTTTTTCCATAACTAGGATGCAGTCTTGACATATAATAGTCATTAATAACAGTAGTACTAGTAGTGCTTTCTTCCTCAATATCTATAAATGTACAGGCATCACTAGAGACAATGAAAAAACTTTGCATGTGTACATATTAATACACGAAACCAGCCAATGTTTGTATTTTTTAAAACTGGTCATATAATGTTCTGTCATATTAATTGTATATTAACACAAACTAACTATTATTATTATCCCGGTGGTACCAAGTACGATTATGAGATCTAGTATTCAATTCTGAGGTTATGCTGTATAAACTGTTCAAAATGGTGGGCTAGCTAAATGAAAATGATACTCACAAAGACAGGGAATCAATGAAGCTTACATTAATTCAACGTCACTTTTAGCAGAATATTTTCTCAAACAAAAACGATCTGGGGATGATTTAAAGCCTACGTGCAAAATATGGTTACTCTTAGTGGCCTATCAACAGCCTTTGGCGAACAAAGATCAACCAACTCATAATTATATATATATATATATAGATTACAGAATTTTCAAATGTCACTCAAATTACTATCATTTCTCATGTTTGATAATTACACTATCATCATTTCTCATGTTTGATATCATTACACTCAAATTACTATCATTTCTCATGTTTGATATCATTACACTCAAATTACTATCATTTCTCATGTTTGATATCATTACACTCAAATTACTATCATTTCTCATGTTTGATATCATTACACTCAAATTACTATCATTTCTCATGTTTGATATCATTACACTCAAATTACTATCATTTCTCATGTTTGATATCATTACACTCAAATTACTATCATTTCTCATGTTTGATATCATTACACTCAAATTACTATCATTTCTCATGTTTGATATCATTACACTCAAATCTCATTATACATGTACTGCCAAATGTTGTGCCAGTAGTAACTTGACCATTATAAAGCAACGACCACAACCAGTTCTACAATAAAGAAGCAACAAAAATCGTTGTAAAGTACATGTAGATCTACAAGAACCGGCAGAAAGTTATGCCCATTGCATGTGAAAAGGCTATTCACTGTAGTACAATGTAGAAGTAGTAGTAGATAGGCCTAACTAACCATCCATCTGAGTTCCATTAGCTCAGGATTACGTTTAATGAGAGAGGAGTGATGAACTGCATGTAGGGATGAAACATGACTCACAGGGCACAGATGCTTTTGTGTAGGTTTGACTCGTGTGATTTTTGGTCAAGCCAACAATCTAGATTCACTTCTGGGAAGAGGATGGTGGTGCATGTTGGTGGTAAAATGAATAGTGTTTTACAACATTTAAGGATTCTTCACGCCAAACCATTGGCGAATGGCAGTATGAGTTGTTTCACTGTTGTTGTCTACTGTCTGATCCATATCAAGGTGACGGTTTAGTGGAAGGTGGTGTAGCGAGCTTTTGAGCTGTGAGTGTAATTATTGTTGGGGTATAAGATCAAGAACTTAGGTTGGATATCTATTAGTATTAGTATTATATTGGTCAACTTGCACTTAACAGATTTGTATCATTATATAAGTAGAATCAAACGAAAGGAAAACAGCCAAAATTAATAACATATTGACACAGCTACCAATATTTTTATCATTTCAAAACTTTTATTTTTCAAGATTTATTGAGTCGTAGACAACAAGTTATATAAACTTGCATGAGAGAAGCCTCACACAAGTTGTCCAGCATTCACCTTTACATTACATTACAATAATTCACATTCCTCACAGCCCATTAGGCACACTAGATTAACAAATATGGTTGTCTTGTTTTTGTCATGTACATTTTCATTAACAAAATCAATAGCTGCTTTTAGCCTAGTAATATAGGAATCATGTTAACATCAAACACATATCTTGAAACCTTCAGACACACTTCAACACAGAACAGTGATAGTGTAAGTAATAATAGCATTGAATGTTTAGGTTTATCATGGGATAAAATAACATATATTTTAAACATACTTAGCCAAAATCCAAAATGTATGAAATTGGCACGATGAAAATATAATTGTATACAGGTTATAACAAGGGTGGACTTGATCTTGATTTTACCCGGAACCACAAAGGAAATTTACAGTTTTTGGAGGATTTTTGTTGTTTGCCCAGACTGCCCTGTAAACAGCCAAAGGATCTTTGACGTGCACAGAGTGTTGTGATCTGCATGCAAGACCTCTTCTACAACGTCCGTCTTTAATGCAACTATTTGTCAATCCACCTATCTGGACCAAGAGGTGGGTCTTACTTGGAAAAAAAAAACCTATGAGAATAATTTTCTACCTGTCGGGCATGAACCTACGACCTTTTGAGAGGCTGACATCTTGCCTCTGGATCACCAAGTCCCCTATGAACCAGACTAGTTCAGGCCCACAGAAAGATCTACACCTCTGCTGCAGTCATGATTTTGTATACTCACATAATTTATTTTGTTATATACCTGACGACAAAAGTTAAGTTTATTAACCCTGCTAAGGCCATGACCGGTAAATGCCGGTTTGTTACGCCGGGATTTCCCGTTTGCCTGCTACAAACCTCTCAGCGCAATGTCTGGCATTTGCGGGGAAGGAAGGACGGGTCAAGAAAGGCCGAGTTCTTGTTACCCTATTACTGTCTTATGCTCATCCACTTTTAAAATAATGCTTTCTGATTGGTTAACCATTTAGTAAACAGGAAAAAGGACGCGTTCAGGCTCATAAGCTTACGTCCAAAAGGCCATCGGTTGAGTCTATTTCTAAAGGAGTGTGTCCATCATTATCTTTGCCTTGGACAACTGAAAGTAATGATGCTAACAACTGTACAATGCATGAAGTAGGCTTAATTATATATTATAATGATCCTACTAGGACAAGTCCATCGCCAGAGGGTGCAAATGTGAGCTGGTCTGCTTTGAGAGTGTGTGTGATTGAGCTGGTTATAAGAATATGTGCTTGCACAGATATGTAATTGGTCTTGTTGTCTCCTACTAAACTGAAAAGAATGGAATCATCCAAGTTTAGGTGAGACCAGATGATCGCCATGCGACTGAATTCAATAGATTGGTGATGACTTGATCAGAAGTCACACTTCCCCGTGAACTTGTAAAACTTCATGGGCATCTTCGTGCCTTGGCGATGACTGTCAGCGAGCCAACTAGCGTGTGGCAGCCATTGTGCTGGCTGAGCGAGCTGCTCTTCTAGTGTTAAGAAGAACATCACTACCACTGTGTTCACATTCTTGACGTGAACTTATTTCGATTGATCACATTTCAAGCTAAGAATCATTTGCGACTTCTCACTACATTTCATCTAAAATGTCATTGCTCAGAACTGAGAAGAATGGAGCAGTCAATTGACTGTAGCAACAAAATAGGGTAATTAAAACTACACAAATGATAAAATAAAAAGGGAAGAAGGGACAGAAAAAAGAGAGGAAAGAACAAACAGTGAAAGGGGAACACAGACGGCGCGAACAAACCGAAAAGAAAAGTAAAGCAACATCCAATACAAATGGTAATAATGTAATATTACATTTGGTAAAAACAAAATAAACAGCACAGGGCGAGTACATTTGGGTAAGAGATTTGCACACTTGTCAACATCAACATGTATCTGGCAGTGAAGAAGGACACAACAACATATCTTCAATTAAGGAGTTAGACACATTTGTGAAGACTAGATCTATGAGAAAGTGAAGTAAATCACTAAATGTACAAGACATAATGAACAATAGAAGCTTATATATTATTTGTACCTGCATCGTTACTGACACAATGAAATGACTATAATGGAATGAATGACTTTTTGGTTGTTTTTTAAATTCTTAAAATAGCTTGTCCAAACTGCCCTGTTTTTTCGTTCACCACGGCGTGAGTCGCATATTTCGCCATTTTTCGGTCCGATTCACCTTGCCCCCTCTCTTCTATACAACATAGGAGCGTAATATGGCTTACACCATAGGAAAGCTCTATTCAAGCCCTTTCTAACCATGTGTGTTGTGATAGGGAATGTATAATACAATGTGCTCTCACACTCTAGTAAACGGGAGGTCGGACGCGAAAGCCAGTGGCCAGCCGGTGAAAAACTCTTTCTATTTCTTCGCATTACGCGATAGCTCAATGAATGATAGTTGGCTCTGATTGGTTGAATCTGATTGTGCTAAAAATAGGCATTACAATGATACCCATTACTACCGCCGATGTCAAAGTTAAAGCTCATTTGAAGTGATTATAGTTTTTAAATGCTCTGTAGAGCCACTTACGTACAAAACTCAGAGAAAACAATTCCGTCAAAGGAAAGCTCATTCAATTTCGCATTAGAAACTACTAGTGTCATTAAATTACGACTTTGTAAGTTACCGTGGCAAAGCTTTGTTTAACGCATCCTCAACCTAAACTCAACACAGTTTTCTTAATACATCTAGTAAGCGGGACTGACCAGTCACTCGGCTCGGGCCATGTGTGCGTCAGTGTGTAGAGACAAATTATGCCGTTTTTGCATTTTTGAATTTTCTACATTGATAAAAAAGCCATCTTGTAGTTATTGGAGACTCATGAAAAAAAAAATGGGTTTGTTCTATGTATGCTTACTTCAAGTTAAAAAGTGTGAGTTTTGTGAGTGATCGTTTTTGCGAGATATCGAAGGTCAAATTTGGCGTTTTGGCCCATTTGAAAAATTTTACAAATTTTTGAAAATTAAAACATTCGTAACTTTGTTACAGAAATGATTTTGCTATCAAATTACTCAGGTAATAAAGTTTTTTCCTATGGTAGCAATTGCTCTTCCACTTACACTAAAGATTTCGGTTTGGACCTACCTACTTAAAATAAATGTCATGGCCTGTGAAGGGGGGAATCAAATTCTCTGATCCCTACATCCTCTCACTTAACAGCTCAAGTTGCTTTTTGAACATATCAGAAAGTAAAAGCTTATTATAAGATATTTCCTCTTTTTTGAAGCACCTATATCTATTTCATTAAGAAATGCATGGAGAATTTCACACAAAACAAGTTTCAAACAATCTCGAACATGGATATTTGGAGTATTGTCTTAGACGGCAGTGATAATATTTTTCACAAGAAGGTATTGTATTATAATATACGCCTTTCATTTATAAGAGCAATGTAATTTTCAATTTTTTTCACATATTGTGTTGTTATACAATGACTCCATTACAGAGCAGTTTCTACCAATTAGATTCAATGAACACAGGTCAACAAAATAAAGAGCAATAGCCTAGGTGAGAAATTTAGTTATCATACAGGAGACTTTATGAAGGGTAAAGGATTGGGAAATATCAGTCTGCACTTGTGGTTTCAACTAGCCAAGAAGTCAAACACCTTGAAACGTATGCCAGAAAACAAGTTGCTCCAGATGTCAGTGCTTATAATCATGCCAATCCCACTGTTTGTTGCCATGAATGATTCTTATAGTGATAATGACAAAATAACTGATTGCTATTGATGAATTCATTTGGACTATTATCACTGATTATTTGTAGTCTTTATCACAACCCTAACAACGACAAAAAACCCAACCCATTACCAGTATCCGACCATGACTATTGACATTGATACCATTAATAACATTGTCTCAAAATACATTCCCATACTACTACTGTTATCATCCTTTCGTTGCTATCAATACCCTCCTGTCCATCATAGCTAGCATCATCACTGTTATTGTTACCAGCGAGTCTTAGTTTACCAGCAAGTCTTAACGGAAGGAAAGATTCCATTCAATTCATAATGAAGCGCGTAATACAGTTTGTGTAAAACTGTTTTGTGTCAATAAAAGCATTTTGAGAACAAAGGCAAGTATTGAAATTCTGCATATGGTTTTAAAAATAATTATTCAGCATGTAGAACATCATTTATGTGTACAATGACTCCAATTACAGAGCAGTTTCTACCAATTAGGAACACAGGTCAACAAAATAAAGTCAATAGCCTAGGTGAGATAAAAATGTGGCTGCTATGCAGTAAAAAAAATCATAAACTTTCTCAGTTTCTGCATTTAAAGCGTTTTGTAATGATTCTATGGGATTTAAAGTGGGATTTAAAGAACTGGGCATAAATTGACAAAGTAAGACGCAATAGTTTGATCTTACAATAAGGCACAGAAGACGTCTGGAGGGCTTTAAAAGCCTAATAATTCTTTAATGTAGACATCCATCACATTTAAGGCCGCCACAGACATGCAGCTTTGACAGAAGACCTGACTTGAGTCCTGACCAAATCTGCAAAACTTACAAAAGACTGCACGTATAGCAGCGGATTTCGTACTGAGGCGCCTGAAGACAGATTTTTAAAGCTGCCAAATATTCATTTTCTGAGTCCTGCAGGCACATGGGACGAAGAAGGATTAACCCTTAACTTGCTAGCCTCTGTCAGCCCTATGTAATTCCCATCGCTAATGGTTTTTTCAAAAATGGTAAAATTAGGTAACTCAGTAACATTCCTAGATCTTTATCATCGTCTGAAAATCTATTAACTGTTAGAATCATCACTTTCAGCTAAATATTCATCCCCTGAGTCGTCATCATGTCTATGCACTTTAATCTCATCATCAGAATATCAATATCATGACTGAAAAATTAAATCAAGACTAGATCTAGCTCTATCATCGTCTGACTCAACATTCTCTGTTGAACTGTTAGAATCATCACTTTCAGCTAAATATTCATCCCCTGAGTCGTCATCATGTCTATGCACTTCAATCTCATCATCAGAATCCATTCTCAATCACAATGAAGTACGGTCGCGACTGAAAAATTGAAAAACAATCAAGAATTCCGTGGTAGTTGGAGAAGAACAAATTTACAGATCGAGGTCAGTCATTACAGAATCAAGGGACGCTACTCCCGAATAACTATAGTCATGCAGTTTTTTGCTTTCGCTCCTTAAAACTCAGTACATTGTGAATTCGACTTAAGTCGGACTTAGCAATGACAATGCATACCGAAAGTTTTGATTTAAGTCGAAAATAGCAAGTTAAGGGTTAAAATATTACATCAAGGTGAATTTTATCGCTTTTCAATATCAAATTAAGTAGCACGTCTGTGGCAGCTTTAAGAACTGTATGTCTGTGATGCAACAGTACAAAATCCATCAACACACATACAGTGTTTTGTAAATTTTGCAAATCAGGCCAGGACTGAAGTCAGGACTGCTGTCAAAACTGCATGTTTGTGGTAGTCTTTCCAGGGATGTAGATAACATTAAGTGATTAAGGTGCTGGATTAAACTCTCTCATTGAAATATATACAACAGCTGTAAAGGTGTGGCATACTCTCATTAAACATAAAACAATTCATGTAAATCAATGCTCCTAAAATATCCATTAATGTATAATTTTAACTCTCTAAAAATAAATTGATTATTCCTGCGAATGAATGATTTAATCATGATTTACCCCTCCCCCCCCCACTCCTCAAACTCCCTGGTAAAGCAGTTGGTATATAACATCCAGTGAAGGTAATGACATAAGATAATATGAAAGCCCCATAGCGGTTGAAATGTTTCAATGATTTAAATGCATGATAGTCTGGTCACCATCTTTTGGAAGCGCAGTTAGCTCGGTCGGTAGCACGCTTTCTTTTCATGGCGGCGATGGGTGCCGACACAGAGGTCGCGGGTTCGATCCCCATGTGGCCAGGGTTTCTTTCTGTCTATTCCTTGTATTTGTCTCGTCTTTGTTCTTATGGGGCTTTCATATTATCTTATGTTATTACCTTCACTTCTGACATGCCCCTTCCCTCACTGTTTGTCTTTATATAACATCCAGCAAGTTATGACTGTTTTCGGCAAACCTTTCCTTCAGGTTCTTAGCATCAAACACTCCAAACTCTGTGATGAAGCCACCTGTTATCAGTTCATAAGGTGTAACGTCAAATGCAGGGTTCCAGCAATTAATACCTGTATAGGAGGAAAAAGACAAAAAGGCCAAAAGGCAAACTATTAGAAAAGATGTATGGTTGAGATGTTTCCAATCAATTTAAATGCATTAACTAATAGTATGGAGATCTTAATGAAATTCTGGCCACCATCTTTTAAGATATTTGATTCAACCATCAGGCTATGTTCATTCACAAAACAGCTCCCCGATAAGAGGGTATCAGTGCACATACACACAGACAAAATCAATAATCAAGTTTACACATTTTGTTGATCTCATTTTTATGTAATGATCAACAGAAGGCACTGTCAAAATTGGAAGAGACAAAAGAAGAGAAATAGTAAATATGACAAAAGTAAACAACAGCCACAAAATGTCTATGTACTGAGTTTCCCTGATTATAAAAAGTTGAAAACAAAATAAAGCTAGAAAATTTCTCACAAAGACATTTTTAAACAGTTGCCCTTATTCAGATATTAAACAGCTTTTCACAGTTATGTTCAGTTCTATAATGACAAGACAGTACATGACAATGTTATTTTTAAACAGTCAAATATGCATTATAAATGAAAGAGGGAAGCTCTGACCGTTAAGAAAGAAAAAATAATTTCACCTGGCGCGGCAATGTTAACTCCCTTGACAGACGTCATTTCACTGTGAGGGCGTTGCTCGATGAGGATATCTTTCCCTGTTTCGATCTTGGGATCAAATGTCGTCTCAGGACATGCAACGTAGAAAGGCACTTTGTGGTGTTTAGCAACAATAGCAAGTTGATACGTTCCAATTTTGTTAGCAGTGTCACCATTGGCAGTCACTCGGTCAGCACCAACAATGATGGCGCTGATATTGTTTTCCTTCATGCACGCAGCCGCCATGCTATCACAGATCAACGATGCTGGTATCTTTTCATGAACCAGCTCATAGGCAGTCAGCCTCGCTCCTGGTTGTATGGCCTGGTTTCAGTACAATACACATGATTCAGTCTCTCATGTTCGTGCAAACACCTTATGACACCTGACAGATAATACAACATAAAAATAAAAAAGACCAATGGTTCGCAAAATCAATGATAATTATGTACAAATTAAATCATAATAGTAGACAGAAGAAAATATCATAAATAAATTTGTACACGTAAGCCCACACCAAATGAAATCTTTTTCATCAAAATATAATTACTTTCGATTGCCACGTGGCCCGGTGGTTTAGTGGTGAAACTAACAGGTTTGGGATCACGAGGTCCTTGTTTGCCCCACAGCAAAGCTAGGTCTGATGTTGTGGTCCGTAATAAAGAAATGTAACTCTTGTTTTTCTGCTTGACCAAAGTGTAAATAGATACCAGTGTTAGTTGGAGAGTTTGTTCTTATTTTGTTTTGATACTTTTTTTTTTTTTTTTTTAATCTGATTTTCAGACCTCCACCTTCTGCCTGAACTGCTCTGTAAACAGCCATGGGATTTTTTGGTAAGATTTCTTCTTCTGCCTGAACTGCTCTGTCAACAGCCATGGGATTTTTAATGTACACAGAGTGTAGTGATATGCACATGGAACCTCCTTTTTAAAATCTTTTATTATCTCCCTGTGATGGGACTAGGTGTCAACCCACCTACTTGGACTGGGGTTGAGGGTTTACTACTAATTGATGGCATCATTAGAATAGTACCAGGCAAGGGAACAAAAAACCCAAAAAACCAAACGTACAAAATATGTCATAATTACTAACTACGTTTAAAGTCCTACCAAGGGCTGTCCCATAGCCAGCTGTAGCCAAAGATCCTGTGTTGCAGTGAGTGATGACATTGACTGACGTCGCATCGTGGGTGGCAAGAATATATTTAGCACCAAATCTTCCAATGTTCTTGTTGACATCAATGTCCTTCTCTAGCATGTCTTCAAAGCTTTTTATAACTCTGAAAGCGGATAAAAAAATATCTATGTTTGCATTTATATATATTATACATATAACAACATATCTGTGTCATACTCCATGAGGCAAAAATAAAAAATAACAGTAATAACACGTCTGATGAATCTTTAAGTTCATGTTCGTAAATAAAATACCCCCCCCCCCAAATAGTAACATGAGACATGAATAAACATCACTGAAGATAAGTATCATGTATACTGTAAAGACTCGTGTTGCGTAGGCAAAATCATGTTGCTGTGTAGCCAAGTCAGCATGAGCTCATGATGCACCTTCTAATGCTAACGAGTAGTCCCATATGTAGCCTACCACGGCAGAATTAAAAGAAATCCAAGGTAAAAATAAAGCTCTATGTGTATGTGTGTATCTAAGTATGTATGCATTTTATGTATGTATGTATGTATGTATGCATGTGTGTATGTATGTATGTATGTATGTATGTATGTATGTATGTATGTATGTATGTATGTATGTATGTATGTATGTATGTATGTATGTATGTATGAAATGTATGTATGCATGCATGCATGATGAATATATATGCAAGCATGCCCGTAGACAATGATGATTATAATTACTCTTTTCCTACATTATTTTTTTTGAACGATTAACTACACAATAGGTTAACGAGTGCAGGGTGTTAATGAGTGCAGGGTGATATCAAGTACTGGTACAGTATTCAATACTTAGATTTGGTGGGATTTTCATTGCAGATCTAATGCCCAGAAATGAAGGAATGAGTAACAATAACCATAAAAAGTTTTGTGAATTACAGGCAAAATAATCTTTTTCCAATCAGTTAAAATACTGATTAGACCCAAGAGTTTATTCGTTAAGAATCTAAAGCAGGTTATTTGAAATCTACATGCGAAATATGAAGGTTGTGGGTGCAATGGTTCCTGAAATTAGAGCGGTCAAAGTTTGAGATGTACAGTTAAATATAAATATATATACACATACATGCAAGCACTTTAAATACGTTGTATAAATCTTACCAAAGAAGTAGATCTGAGGAAAATCGATTTCAAAGAAGTTTCATCAAACTTGAAAAGCTTGACAAATATAAGTTGTAGGATTTCCTGATTGAACTTTAAAATTTAAACAATTGATTCAAACAAGAAGCAGATAAAGCTAAACCAGACCCATGAAATATGTAATGAAGGTATTTCCGACATTCAGCTCATACAGATTTATCTCTAACTCTCAGCACTTTTTAATTCCAGTTTCATTTCATTTCTCTCACTTTTTCTCTCTTTTAATCCTAATCTTACTTGATTTTAGCTTCAGACAGTGGGAGGCTGTTAGAGTCCACAATCCGTTTCACAAGTTCTTCCCCTTTGGCTGCAGCATCAGCCATGTTGACTGCTGTTGGTCGGGCACTGACTAAGAAATTCAATTTTTCTACCACAAAATCCTTCAGATTTTGAAGAGAGTCAAAATCCATCTTGTCAAGTTCAACAGCAAGACTGAGACATCCTACAATGGCAATGGCTGGAGCCCCTCTTACCTAAGTGATGAGCAAGCAACATGCACAGATGCATCAATTCATACATAATAATATAATATCAATATGATTTGAGACATGCATATTCAGGATAATATACTATAAAGAACCCAGTTCGAGATAGATTTGACTCAAAAGGCTTAAAATTCTTCTTTGAAAATTGGCACCGTGAGTTTGTTCCTTTTAGACGGCGGTGGTCTGTATATTAAGTGGATATTGTAGAAGGTAAATGTGTCAAATGAATTTGGAGGTGCTCAAACGATGAATAGATCGAACACGGCGTAACCTTTTTTATACGAATGTCTTTTTTGTATATTACAATGAGGCCTCCTCCACCTCTTTTTTTCCTATTTTGTTTTTCATAAGAATAGCCTTTTGGTACAAGCAGGCTTAAATCAATGCTATCCTGATTAGTAAGCCATGGCTCAGTTATTAAAAATATGTCGAGATCTTTTTCCGTTATAAAATCGTTCAGAACAGAGTGTTTATTACACACTGATCTAGCATTTAAGAGGGCGCAGTTGAGAAAGTTCTCAGGCAAGCTGTTTGCTGGAATATTATTATCATCATCGTCCTCTTGTAGTTTGATGACAGTACGTGTAGCAGGGAGCCTAGGGCGGTAGTCAGCGTGTGGCCGATGACCAACGATAGACCTGATCTTTCTTTGTTTACCCCCCGTTAATGATACCAGGGAAAATGTTTAGCTTGACTGCGTGTCAAGAGGGTTGTGAGAAGAAATCGAATGACGAAGATCGTAAAGATTTGAGATGATAAAATGGAAGAATGTTTAAAATCCATGTTTAAAGAGTCAATTATTTCAATACTAACAGTAAGAGTCTAAAAGTCTAAAAGTCCAAAAAAATTGATATGTTAAGAATGCAGGCACAATTACTAAATACACAAGTTAAAATTCAAGGGTTCAAAATGAAAACATTCAGTGAAACAATGGAAAATGTAAGAGAAACACAAACACAACAGCCTGTGAGGCGAAACACATCATCAAGGTAGTTGACAGACCAGTCGCATGTCATATTCACTGCTTACCTGCATAGTCTTAATAGCATCCCATGCCTGTTGTGTGTTATTGATGTGAAAGTAATGAGAAGTGTCTGGCAGCAACAGCTGATCTAAAATCTCCAAACTCCCTCGGTGGTAGCGGATGGCTTGTAGAGTCATTTTCTCTTGCCTTGGAAGCTGGAAAAATAAACATGGGAGTGGGAGGAGTTTGGTAAGGACAAACCACACCATGAACACAAATGTAACACGAGGCAAAGTGATGACAACATGATGTCTCAGGGGGATTTCCATAGTCGGGCACATCATATCATTTTCGCTAGTGAGTAAAATTCAGTAATATCTTAAGATATCATAAAATGACATTTCTGTCAAAATCAGACCTTTTTAGACTCAATAATTCATCCAGATCAAGTGACATGGGGTTAAAAACTCTTAACAGCAGCCATTGCGTTCTTTGTGACTACTAATATTATTGTCAGGCGTGGTAAAAAATAATAATGAATCTTTGACCGGCACTGCCGAGCATCACAGCTGTCAAGATACCTTCTAATAAATTTTATGAAAGGTAAATCTGTTATTGTTATCAGACAGCATCTATGCAAATTAGACAACTGTACTGAGTTTCACATTTAGCAATATGGTCATATAATAACAGAGTGATTATTCCCAACGGTGCAGTGAATAAGAATTTTCTTAAATTCCCAACCGGGTGTTGGGAATATTACTTTTTGTTATTTCCAATCAGCATTTTGTCGGTCATGATTTTGCGGGAGTTTTTGTTATGGGTGAGAGTCGTTCACAATATTTCTCATTCACTTTCCCGCTTCCTCAAATTCAAAGATAAAAGGATTTCTACATTACTTCTTCTACTGCAGTAGAAAAAGATCAGGAATGTGACAAAGAAGCCAGAGAGGACAGAGAAAATTTCAGGCAATCAATTAATTCTCATTCCCTTTATCCATTTTTCATGCCTTCTTTCATAGGCGGTGGCGGATGCTGCTGATAATGTTGTTCCTTATTCTTCCCTGTTATCTTTCATCTTACTGTTTCCTCTCAGTTCTCCTTGAGATCACAGCATATATGGTTGTAAGTTTTAGTGAAAAGGCATTTTTCTCTCTCTCCCTCTCTCAATACCTTTAGATCTTTCTGTCTCCTCTTCTCTTTCTTTCTCCTTCATCCCTCAATTCTGCCACCTTCCTCCATCTCTCACTTTTTCCATGTTGCAATTAGATTATAAACTTTAAGAGGAAACAAAAAGAATAGCTCAGGTTCAAGCCATTTTTTCCATGTTGCAATTAGATAAGACTTTAAGGGGGAGACAAAAAGAATAGCTGAGGGTCAAGCTATCTCAACTACCACCCCATCCCGCCCCATGATTCTGCGAAGCAATTTTTATTATTGATCAATAAAGTCATACTTGTCACAGTCAGCACTGCATGAGCATGAACCTGATGTCGTCGCTAAGTCTAGATCCATCTATGGCCGTAAAAGAAACAGATACAAAATAAATTGTCAGAATAGATGGGGGGAGGCACGTGAGGGGTAGAGTATTTGGGGTGCTGGAGGGACTAAGTGCAGACAGATAAGGAATATAACATTGTTGGTTTTCTTTCGGTTAGGTTTTTTGTTACTGTTACAAAACGATGACGACTGTTAATGTTATCTAAACGATGAGTGAAATGTCTGCTTCATTGTGCGAAAACCTTTAAAAAACGTAATTAGATCTTGAGGTACAGATCCTCCCTGTCGTCAAACCATCCAAACCTTAAAAAAAAACCCCAGCTATAACATTAACATTGGGAGATTGGCAAAGTTATGCAATAGGCCTACCTAATACTAATACAAAATACATGTGACAGGAAACTGTTGGATAACAGCAGCGACCTCCGGCCATGGCTGCCTTGTGAAAACCTTATCTATGGTAGCCTATACAGTGGAACCTCTCAAATCAGGAAATCTCGGTGGATTGTAAAATTGTCCAGATCGGCCAGGTTTCCCGATTTCTCTGGGACCTAAAGATTTTGGTGTTCCTTCAGCAGTTTAAGCCCTTCTGTGAGTGGTAAAAGACAAAATTAAACGAACAAGTAGCCACAGGGCCAGTTTATCAAAACAAAGATGGCATTCATCAGAGATGTCACTCACACTCACAGTAGTCACAGTCAATCTTCGTTGGACGGTAGATAGATAAGAAGGCATGGTGGATCGTTAAATCTCCTCACGTGTCCATCCTTGTGACTGACGGGTTAGAGGTAGGCAATAAAAGACCATGACAGTGCACAAGTCTACTTTTCTAAGCACCGGCCCATGTCAACACAGTACTGTAATGTTAACATGTTAGGTGGACGAGCAAGGATTGGCTCGACACCTGCTTTAACACCTTCGTAATGCATGTGTCTGGCGTGTCTGGTTTATGGTCATCGTGAACTGGCACTTGCGACATCATGTACATATTATGTATGTATATCATGTGTAGCACTAATGCAGGTGTAATAATTGATGTTTTGTTAACCCAGAAATCAAATTTGGATAACAAGTGAGTGTTGGATTAACAAATATGGGGGAAATGGTGATGACAATCAATGCATGCTGCGGAAAATTGTCCTGATTAGCCTGGGACTTTTCCCATTTAGAGAGGTAGAAAAAATTCTGTTCCCCAATTGGCCGGGTTTCCCAATTCCCATATTTTCAATTAGAAAGGTTCCACTAATAATAATAAGATAGCTGCCAACCTTTTCAAATCGAATGGACCCTGACAGCGCAAATTAATTCTACCTTGAACCATGGCCAGTAAAATGTCAGAAAAAATTTGATGATTTAACTTGAATTTTAGGCTAAATAACAGAAATTATGCCGATAGCTGGCAAAGTGCGACGATAATTTGCAAACTCTGGACTTCACCCCAATCTATCTGAATCTCTTTTAAAACCCCATCTATCTGAGTCTCTCTTTAAAACTTAGGTTTCTTTTAAAAACACACTTAACCCTCATATTATACACATACTTTTCAAGGTGAATACAGACTTACAGACTCAAAGCTAAAAGATGTATTAAATATGTTTTACGGACTGGTTGACAGCTATGTAATAAGAATAAAAAACGTTTGGGAATAAGAAAAAATCATATTCGCAGCACCCGGTTGGGAATAAGAAAAAATGGTATTCACAACCCGGTTGGGAATAAGTTAGGAATAACGACAACCATTTAATAAAGGTAAATGAAAGTCAGAACCTTTGAAGCAATGGTTAGTCCCAGTCCGTTATGTCACACTGACCATCATCATTGACATTTGAACTGCCCACGTTCAAATGAGATGTTTGTCTTAGTCCCACTATGTGTAAGCTGGGCGTAAATGACAGAGACTAGTCACATAACATTGCAGTAACTGGAAGGAACTCTTCTTCTTTGTTTATGTCCCTTAGATGATATGCCTGACTATGGGGGAAATCTTTTGATGCCCCTAAGTATAGTATAGTATACAAAAAATCTTATGATCAAGGGAGGGGGGAGTATTGCAGGTGAGGGTGGGAGGGGAGTTCAGAGTCAGGGATAGTGATAGTGTGTGCCCAATTATGGGGTCCTCACCAAAGAAAGAATGTATCCATAGATGACCGTACATTCCCTATTTCAGCATTCCATACATGAATACATATACACATTCTGTCTGGGCCATGAGCTTGGCCAACAGTTGTGAAACTCAGAGCAGAAGTGAGCATGTTGAAAGAATCCCTTTTGCAGTCTCTTCCAATCAATGATACATATGACAATGATCGGGAAGGCATGGGGGTTTGTCCTGGAGAAAAAAGGATTCTAATTTTTGATTTTTATTTAATTTCCTTGCTTTTTAAAAATTATATTATATATTAGTAGAGATAATGCATATAAATCTTTTCTTCTTCTTTTTCTTCACCTTCCTTTTTTTCAAACTACAATATATTATTATAAATTTTATTGCTTTAAAATTTTTTAAACAATTTGTTATTCGTAATGTTTTTTTCTCTATCTTCTTCTACTTTTTCTTCTTTTACATCTTATTTAGTTTCATATTGTAATAAAATTGACTATTTCTTTGAAACTGTTTCCTTTTTCTAGTTGTGTTTGTCATCTTTGTCTTATTTTAATTCATTTAATTAAATTATTTAAACCCATATGTTTGTGTTCTTCTTCTTCCTTTTAGTCTCTTTCATTCTTATTATAAAATTTGTTATCATTTCGTTTTCATCTCCTTTGTCACGTCGTTGCTATGTCTTCTTCATTATCTCCTTCTCCTTCCTCAGTGGCGGATTTTTCTTCGTCATTGTTGCCTTCTTCGTTGTCACTGTCTTGTTCGGTGGCAGCGGCTTTGTCTTCTTTGTCCTTCTTGTCTTGTTCTGATGCTGTTGCTCTTTTTAAAGAACTTGCTATTAAATTATTCTTAAGAAAAAAAATGAGTCCTTTACTAAGAAATTTAGATATATTGATGATTGGTTGTGTTGTGAGTAATCTATGGTAAGTATTTCCTTTTTGTTTTTTTCATTCTTTTGATTCACCTTTAGATTTAGATTTGAGTTAAAATCAGCAGTGAGTGTGTTACAATTAAATTTAGATCTAGAATCTTTGTATCATATTAAGTTTTTAAAAATAAATTTGAAGATAGATCTAGCTCGTAGTAACATTCATTTCTGGATCAAATAGGACATCAATGGGGTGTTTAGCGCGCAAAATTATCTTTCCTTGCTTCAGAAACAGATCGGTGGTAACTCTTTTGTGTGGAACCTGAAGCCCTTAAACTTAATTATAATCATAGTAAAATATGCGGGCAGAGAGTACCCCACTTCATTATTCATGAATAAAAATGTTATTACAAAAGCAGTATAACTTTCTTTCTTTCTTTATCAATTCTCATTCTACCTTTCGGTGTATGGGTTCAGATGCCCGAGATAATTTTTCTCCAGGATGCCCTGTCCTGACATTTTCTGTTTCCTTCCGTGAAAGTTAAATTTCTATGCTTCAATCTTCTTCCCACTTTCTCCGAGGTCTGCCTTTTGGTCTTTTTTTAACCTTGGGCTTTAGCACAGTATACTGATTTAGCTATTCTATTCTCATTCATTCTGTTAACATGCCCAAACCATCTCAACTGATTTGTTTCTATCTTAGTTTTTATGCTATCTGCTTTGGTTTGATCTCTTATTGTGTTGTGTTTCTGATTTTGTCTCTTTTAGTTTTCCCTACTTCTCTTCTTAGATATTTCATTTCTGCTGCCTATACTCTACTGTATTCCCTACTGTCTAAGGTTCAGATTTCACTGCCATAGAGGAGAGTAGGACAATAAACTGTGTTGTATGCTGACAATTCTTGTTTACCTACAAATGCCTTTCCTAGATGTTTATATATTGCAGCTGCCTTTTTGATTCTCTGGCTGATTTCTTCTCTTAGTTTTCCCTCTGATTAATCATCACTCCTAGGTAATTGTAGCTTTGAATTTGTTTTAAATTCTCCTGCCCAATGTAAGATTTTGTGTTTTAGCTTTCCTAGTTACTAGCATTGTTTTGGTTTTCTTTGCATTTATTCTCATTCCTCTTTTATTTAATTCATTATTCATCATGTTGATATTCGCCTGGAGGTCCCTTTCTGATTTTCCAAACAGAACTAAATCATCAGCATATATGAAAGCATTGCTACATTTACTGGTTTGAGCTTCCACATATCTACATTCATTTTCCTGAAGTGATTTTTTTTTACTTTTGAGTTTGGGTTTTTGATTTTAGTATGTACATGAGCAACTGTCAAAATACGGTCATCCTATATCATTGAAAAGTTTGAGGCGTCCTTGGTTGCCTTAGAAACAGCCGTCATCTTGGATTTTGATCCAATTTTCAAAATCTATCTACTCCCTTAGTTATGAATGAAATCACTCAAAACCTGTGCAGATCGTCCTTTTCATTCAATATCTTAAAAATGACGTTGACTTTTAAAAATATTTTGGACAGTTTTTAGTTAATGAATTTTTGAAAACACTATGTGAATATACAAAAACGGCATTTTTAATAGATAAAAAAATAAGTCTCAAAAAGTTTACTATATATTTATATATTTACAAATCGTTCGGTAAATGGCGGAGGAGATATACACAGGTTTTTACTGCTATCTTCTCAGTCAGTGTTAGGGTAATTTATGTAAACATTTTGATTGTTTTTACCTTCTATCCTCGCCTACAAAATATTTTGAAAAAAATAAATTATACATCATATATTATATGGACTTTTTCTGCCATAAACTTGTAGATAAATGATTATTTTACCCGGATATGCAAAGCACAGAAACCTTGTCTCTGGACTACCGAGTCCCCCCATAAAAGTCATAAGATAATATAGATACTTTACTTTCATGTACAACTCAATAAAATAGTTAGAATCTATACATTCTGAAACTGAAAGTAAACAATATTTGGCATAAAAGGATTAAACATTACCTGCCACTTTTTTTCTTCTTTAAAAAGAGTACCCTATATCTATCTAAATTTCTCTCCTTATCTCAAGAAAGACTCGTAAGTCAGAGGCAAGGCGACAGCCTCTCAACCAAAAGGTAGTGAGTTCGAGCCCCGCTAACTGGAAAAATTTTCTTGAATTTTTTCTAGCAAAACCTACCTTCCCTGGTCCAGGTAGGTGCATCGACACCTAGTCCCATCGGGGATGGACAATAAGAGGGAGGTCCCGTGTGCAGATCAAAACACTCTGTGCACGTTAAAAATCCTTGGCCCTGGCTGTTTACAGGTCAGTCTGGGCAAAATTTTATCCTACCAAAACTGTGAGATCACATTAGTTGTGGATGTGGTTTTTGAGTTTAAAATCACATCAAATACCTCATCCCCAAAGTGGAAAGGTCGGGTTTGGAGAGAGAGAGAGAGAGAGAGAGAGAGAGAGAGAGAGAGAGAGAGAGAGAGAGAGAGAGAGAGAGAGAGAGAGAGAGAGAGAGAGAGAGACAGAGAGACAGAGAGACAGAGAGAAAGAGACAGACAGACAGACAGACAGACAGACAGACAGAGATAGAGAGAGCAAGATAGGACAGAGAGAGGATGATGATGATGATGATGATGAGAGGAGGAGGAGGAGGAGGAGGAGGGAGAGAGGAGAGAGAGAGAGGGAGAGAGAGAGAGAGAGAGAGAGAGAGAGAGAGAGAGAGAGAGAGAGAGAGAGAGAGAGAGAGAGAGAGAGAGAGAGAGAGAGAGAGAATATGAGAGAGATTGTTCCGACCTTACAAATTTCAGTCTGTTGCGTCAAGAGACAGTATAAACCAAAAAGAAAATGACTAGATCTAGAATCTAGAATTTATTTATAAAAGCAATTCTAGGCGTGAGTTATAAAGAGGTCTATACTAGATCTAGATCTAATCTCTCTCTCTCTCTCTCTCTCTCTCTCTCTCTCTCTCTCTATATATATATATATATATATAATATATATATATAGATCTATATATATATATATATATCTATATTATATTTCTAGAGATCAAACGCTAGATCTAGATTCTATGTCTAAAAATCTAGATCTAGATCTATGTCGTTGGATGCTTTATCCAAATAAACCTAGTCTAGATCTAGATCTAGATTAACTTTAGATCTAGATCTAATCTCTATCCAAATTTCAACCTACCAGAAACAAAAAAGCAGACGGGCTTGTATCCAACTCAGATGTGTGGAACAAAAAGGATGTTATTTCATCGTAGAAATGTGTGACAGCGTGACACTGGCACCAGCTGCACTGATACCAAAATGCGTAATCAAGGGACATAATTATTGTTTCAAGAACTGCCCGTTAAATTATAATGTGCTAAAAATCGAGAGCGAAATTTCAGTGCTTGGTAATAGTACAAGTTTGTGCCACAGATGAATGAACCAGGAATTAAAAAGGAGGAAAAAGTGGGTGTTATCTGGTGGCAGTGGTGGGTGTAGGGAGAGGAAAAGATTTCACATCATAGTATTTTGATATAAGCCTAACCGATACAAGATTGAAAAGGTGACAAATAGGGAAACAGGGATATTAATGTTGAGATAGAGGACAACATAAAACAATAATAACAACCGACGATTTGCACAAAGAAGCATACAGGTCTACAATAAAACTAACGTACAGATGTAATCATGCAGCCATAATCACACACTTATTTAAAACACTATTTTTTCCTCACAAGGGGGGGGGGCACACAATGATATATAAACTGTATTATATAGCAAGCCTTGCACCTAGTGATAAAATAATAGAAGGCCTACGAACGTAAAGTTCATTCGCGTAGACACAGACGAAAAATTAAATAGTATGACAGTTTTTTTTATTATTATTGTTGTTTTAAAAAAAAGCTGTACCATTTCACTAGAATCTATCGAAGTATATCACGTGGCAATTACTGATAATTTATACAGTGTATTATATTATGCGTTATTAAAATCGAGTGTATCTACAGGATGGCCAGAAAAAAGATGTCGCATCAAGACCAACTTACAAAAAATATGCAATTGACAATAAAAACAAACGTTTTGCCTTCAGCAGACTATATGTCTTTTAAAAAAAGCAAGTGGCTATGCTATTATGATATTGTAAAGAAACAAGTTCCCAAAACACCTTGGCGACTGGATACAACCCATGCAGTGACATTCCTTTCATGAAGGCCTTTCTGATAAATCTTTTTAGGTTTTTGTGATTTCCCAAAATTGCAATAAAAAAATAATTTATGTACCCGTTCGTATAGAAATGGCCTTCATCTGAAAAACCGCACGTGGCCAAAGAATGTTTTGTTCTAGTCAATTTGGTTGAGAAACCAATTTCACATGGCAACTCTGTCTTTGGTATTGTTGTTCGTTAGTCCTGGATGAGTCTGAACTTTGTATGGTTTTAATGATAAATTTGCCGTGAAAAGGTGCCCCAATGACTTTCTTAGTATGCCAAGTTCAATGCTACAATGTTTAATTGATCGTTTTGAATTGGCCGATACCGATTCGCGAAACCGCTTGTGACTTCGCCAATTGGACGCTTTACGGACCCTTGGGATTTGAATGAAGTAACCCATCTTCGAATATGTATCTTCTATATGGAGCGAGATTTAATTTGTGTTTTGTCAATATCAAAATCCTTTGAACATGTTGATGTTGTACGTGCATTTTTCCAAGTCCATTTATCAATACTACACATGTTTCACGTTTTCATCTTCGCAACTCCACTGATCCGTCATTTTCTTATGCTGTATGTGCATTTGCGTATGTATCTAGGTGTCTATGTTTGTGTATGCATGTGTATGTTTGCATATGAGTGGGTATGCATGTCTGCACGAAAGAATATAAGCATGTATGTATGCATGTGTATTAATCTGTCTTTGTGTCTAGGTGTATGTGTGTCCGCGTGTGTAAGTGTGAGTGCATGCGTGTGTGTGTGTGTGTATATATATATATATATATATATATATATATGTGTGTGTGTGTGTGTGTATGAGAGTGTGTATGTGTATCTGTCGGGGTGTATATGTTTTGTGCGCATATCTGGGTGTCTGTGTACCTTTATATCTTGTATTGTGTCCGTATGTACCTGTGCTGTTTCCATGTATATCTGTAGCTGTTTATATACACATTATGTATACATTGTATATGTGTGTGTGTGTGTGTGTGTGTGTTTATATACTTTAAATATATATAAATTATGTTAAGATACCGCATTGGCTAGAGTGTGAGCAGGGTTGTCTTGCACGTAGATCTACGTTGTACTTGGTATTCTTGCAGCGGCTTTGATTTTTGTACGTACAGATGTCGGATGGGACTGTTGATGATTTACATGTATTAATATTGTTGTTATTATTGGTTTTAAAAAATAATTAATTACGTTGTCTTTGTTATCATTATTGTCTTTTTCACTTCATCATTTTGTCGCTAGCCGTATCCACGCTAGCTAGGAAATGAGCCTGCGGAATATTTGTGCATTGTGGTATACTCGTCATGGTCTGCGGTGGCATGACAATGGGCGATTGATAGAGGATCGAGCTTTGTGTGTGTGTGTGCGGTGGTGGGGACGGAGGCAGAGGCGGGGTTGAATCACAGAACACTAAAACAAGTGTTCTGTGGTGTGAATATGGACGAGTGCGTGTGTGTGTGTGTGTGTGTGTGTGTGTGTGTGAGAGAGAGAGAATGTTAATCATGGTTATTATTATATTCAATTGTATTATATGATGGTGCGAGGGAACGATGTTTTGAGCGAAATATATGTAATTTGTTGTTCTTAATGTGTCTTGTAACATGATAAATGTAAATCAAAAGAAAAAAATTGCCTTCTTTGGACGATACAGATTTATTAGTATTAGTTGCTTTCATGAGATATTATTTAAAAAAAACAACAAAACAAAACAAGGAATAGGTCTTTACCGAAAACGTTCATTGCCGTTTTTGCTATCGCTTGTTTTTGACTTTCGACACGATGCAGTTTATTTCATTTCCGTTCAGCATTAACTTGATTTTTCATGCACATGCTGTCACATTTTGAAAAGTTCAAACCTGCATTTCAGAAGTCATGCTTTCGATTGAACATCACACCGTCCGCCATATTATGGTGATCTCAGGGCGAATTAAAAGGAAACAGTAAGATGAAAGATAAGTGGAAAAGAAGTAGGATCTACCAGTAGCCCCCGCCAACCACCCGTCATGCCTGCTAATTTTAACAAAACACTCCCTGCTAACAGGAACAATGAGTAAGTAATCTCTGCCACAACCGACAACACGATGAGGACAATGTCAGAACGATTGTAAACTTATTGAAGTCATGGCGATGTAATACCTCGCGCGGTGACGTCAGAATCCCGAACACACAGTGTGTATGACGTAATAACACGGGCAACGCCACACGTGTTAAATTTAGATATTCTCCAGATTTAGCTCCACGCAATTTTGTTTTCTCTTCAAAATGGAATAAAGCCGCAGTTGACACGGCATTTAATCATGGTTATTATTATATTTCAATTGTGTT